>WOVY01002651.1:0-7500 GCA_013436015.1 Rhipicephalus annulatus | reverse complement strand
TCGCGCACAAGCGCGTGGGACCCGAAGCAGCCGTGAGGTGGCGGAGGAGGAAAACCGTCGAAAGAACTCTCGGGTCGCCTCCTTCGCCGGGCAGCGTCTCAGGGTTCTTTTCAATTTCCTTTCGCAGCCCACCGGGCGTCCTTTCGAGGGGCTTCGCAAGTCCTGTTGCTAGTGTGCCGTTAACCAGTGGCACTACTTTGTTTTCTTATTTGTATTTTTATGTACATTTATCTTCGTTTATGAATATTTTTCACTTTTCTTAATAAAGCGTTTTTAAGCGGCATATCAACTCTATATAGTTTTTTTCGCGTTTTTTGCACCTCTTAAGTTCGATGTCCGTGAGGTAGCTGCACGACAGTATATAATCGCGCAACCAATAGTCGTTTTGTTCAGTCATGTACCCGGGCTAAAGAAACTAAACTGTGCATTGTGTAGGCACGGACACGTCACCCCACTAATTACTTCTGTGTGATCGGAAACCTCGCTTTTTCGATCTCGTACAATATCCTTTTTCGCTGACGACGAACAACGCTATATAACGTCGATGCTAACGTCGGAATTTCTGCGAAACGTGTTGTTTCATGCTGTCGCGTTAAAATTACGCAGCTTGCAATAGCGTCGCGAATCTTGAACGAAGAGCAGAGGGGGGAGGCGTTCCTTATATCGTCGCTCCTCTATTTCTGTATCTCCTGTATTTCTTTGTCTTTTTCTCGTTCTTTTTATCTTTATTTCTGTTTCTGCATTTCGGTTCTTCTACTACGCTTCCTGTTTTTTTGTCGTTCTCTCACTAAACCTATTTTTTTCTCTGATTTTCTATTTTTAAACCCCCCCCCCCTATTTATGTTATTTCTCTCTTTTTCTCTCTTTTATTCTCTCTCTGTATAGTTGTTCTCTTCACCGCCCGAGCTCTTCCATCCCAAGCTAGTCAAGCGCCGCATCACAAGAGCGCGTGTCCGTCGCGCATGTATGGGAAGCGAAGAAGCGATTGAAGAAGACGAAAAGAGCAGTTGCCAGCCGAGTCATTGCGTTGCACGCGAGTGGTGCAGCTATGGCAGCGGCTTAGTTGGTTGGCCTAGTTGGCACATACCATTTAATGCGAAGACTTTGGGGCGAACTGGGACGGAGCTCGAAGAGACAAGACAGTGCTTGTACTTGTCTCATCACTTTTCGCGGTTCCTTCTCGTTTGCGGTAAAATCTGCAATGTCAAAAGAGTTTTAAGCAGTGTTCACATGACGTTCCTTCTATATACACTTTATTGGTAGGTAGTTGTAGCACTTAATGGCATTCCGTAGCGTTATTGGTGACGTCCCTTAGTGCTGCATTGAAACATTGTCAAAATACCCCTGCTAATAATCGGCTCGGAACACGAGCAGCTTAAGCCATACTTGCAAAAAAAACGAGCTGTGAATATTTGTAATATACACTGATGTCAGCTCAAGATAGGCACGTCTCTCCAATGAAAAATGTCCGATGGCTTGATGGTCATGCTGCTGAAGATGAATAAATATAATTTGTAATGGGAGAGCCTTTACTAGAGCACTGACATCAATTTTCAAGATCGAGGTGTGCCCACCATTTGATCTTTTGGTATGCGTAGGTCTTCTTGGCCAAATTTGAATGGCGTCCATCGCGTCAAAGTCATGTTATTTCGTCGTCAAACAGCGCGAAAACCTACGAATAAAATGAAAAATAGACTGCCGTGTGACATCGACACTAATGCTACGTGTTCGGTGTGATAAATTCCACAAATAACATCCTGAGTGACCAAACGCCAGTAAAGATGACGTTGACGATCTCTGAGTGTGTTTGGAGCCCACTCCCAGCCATGGTCCCACTAGTTAGTGGCTCTCCTTGCTGTGTTGAAGCGTCCATGCGATTCATCGTGTTGCATCGACGAATTTGGGTTGTGCTCCACTGCGTGCGAGTACGATTATTCAGAGCGACAATACGTGCCAGAATGTCGGGGAAGCACTGCGTAGTGAGAACCTGCACGTCGAGGCGCGAAAAGGCGGAAACTGCGTGGCGTTTCATGCCTTTCCAAGTCACGAACCTCAATGCAGCCAATAGGTTTTCATACGCGCTGACCTTATGAACAGAGGGACAGGTAGCTTGTGAACAACAGCCACATTTGCTGCCTTCACTTGGCAGCGACTACTACAGGGTAAATCTTGTGTTGGTGAACCAGTTTGGTTTCGCGGGCAGTACGAGGCCTCTTCTCGAGGCTGGGGCTTTTCCTACCATGTGCCATGCTGCAGCTGAAAGCAGCGATTCACTCGCCTAACGTCCGTGACATGAGGTGCGTAGTTCGTGTTCCTGAGCATCGAAAGCACGGCCGGGACTGATAAATACATTGCATTAGGCGGAGCTTGTCAAGCAAGGATCGTCGGGAATGGCAGCGATACCCAATTCCAGGTCATTATCATCATCACTTGCCAATGTTAACCGCGACGACGGCAAGGAAGACGATTTTGGCGACAGAGGCATGTCTACGCCTTCAGAGACACAGCTGGACTGACTGTATGTGTGCTCCTAGCAGACGAAACGCCAGCGTGACGTCACATTTTTGTGGAAGCGGCATCAGCTGCGCAGCGGCCTGACAGTGGTGGTGAGGTAGCACTGCCAACACTAGAATTTGGTGTGCTTTTCTGCCATTTTGAACCGCGTTTGATCGCGAATATAATAATAATTATTACACACACTCATTCGTCACTCAGATGTGTTATTAGTCGTGATTCGCTACTAAGGGGTCACGCTACTCGTTGACTGAAAAATCTTGACACGAGTAAATTTGATGTCAGTGCTTTTTAAAACATTCTTCTGGCGCTCAGTTGGCAGGTTTTGACGCCAGGCGTGATTCTCAGCTTCAGTATCGCGTGCATGGGTTGAGGAGACCGCTTCCACTTTATGACATTCATATATGTTTGTTTGTTGTTTTTCCACACAAGATTCAACAAATATCTAGGCTGCATGGTAGCACACCTGTTTGCCACGCAGACACAATGGGTTCGATTCTCCCTCAAACACAAAAAATTCAAATATTTCTTTTATTATGATCTCGCTTTTTCGATGGCGCACATGATAATTTTTCGCTGACAACCAACAGCTCCAACATTCACGGTAACGTCGGAATTCCTGCGAAACCAGTTGTTCAGTGCTATCGAATTAAAATGACGTAGCTTGAAACAGTGACGCAAAGCAGGAACCAACAGCGGAGTGGGGATGCCTTTCTTATACTTCTTTAGTTTTCTCTTTCTCGCTGTTTTTCTTTCTCTTTTTGTCACCGTCCCTTCTCAATTTTTTTATCTTTCTTCTTGTCTTTGTCTCTTTCTTGTCCTTTCTATATTTATTTCTATTTTTGTATATATCTTCTTCTGTTTTCGCTTCCTTTTTTTCTCTTCGTCGTTCTCTCTCTGCATATTGCCACGGAGATCGCTCCTACTAATTATTTTACGAAGAGGACCAACGGGACGCTATGTGAGCCTCTACAGTGCCTCGCAACTAACAAGACGCTATGTGAGCGTCAACAGTGCCTCGTAACCAACGAGACGCTATGTGGGCGCCTGCAGTGCCTCGCAACCAACGAGACGCTATGTGGGCGTTTTCTGTGTCTCGTGCCCGCTCACGCATCTTGAGCAGAGCAGCTCATGCCTCGTGTGGAGGAGCACGAGCCGGGAAGACTAACGGAAGAGTTGTTCAGAATGGGACACGTAGGCGGAACGCTTTTAGCAGACTCTTCTTTGTGACATAGCTACTTTTCTGGGCACAAGTTCGCCCTCAATAATCATTGTGTGTGTTCCCCCGCTTGTATTACGTGACAATATTCATTTTTTCTGGTTTTGTGTTTTCGACTCCCCTTCTTTTTCTCAGTGTATATCTCTATCTTTTCCTTCTATTTTTTCCTGTAGTAGTGCTCTCCCCCGTCCGAGTTATTCCACTCCTTGCCGGCCAATCGGCGCATTCGAAGATTGCGCATTCGTCGCACACGTACGGGAAGCGAAGAAGAGGGCGAATAAGACGAAGAGAGCAATCGCCGGCCGAGTCATTGAGTAGTACGCGCGTGGTGTAGCTATGGAAGTGGCCAGGCGACAAGAGATGCCATATGATGAAGAAGCCAATCCAGGTGATGACATAAACAACAGCACCGCTGTTTATGAAAGTTACTGGTGCCAAAACAGTTGATACAAAGCTATATCTGTGACACAATAATCAATAGGGTATGGGGAGCTCCGGGCAAAATGTTTCTTTTTCCTTGTCTTATTTCGCCTCACCTTGCACACTATAATAGCCAAGATATGTACTGCGCACGAATTCGTGACAACATAATGCTTTTTTTTACTTTTATTTTCCAAATCTCATGCCGGTCCATTCACAAATCTATAATGACATAATTTAATTCAGTTCTGCGGTATAGTAAATTTACGTACTATGTCATCTTCACTTTCATATGATGCGAGTCGTAAATTTGAAAAAAAAATAAAAAATTTGCCTCAGCGACGACCAGGGCTTCGTGAGGCAAAGAGGACGAAGGCGACGGATCATTTGAGGCACCTAGCGCCTCAAGTGGTACGGCAAATTGGTCTTTTTTTTTTTTCGTCTCAAGTCTTCCCTTTAGAGCTTCACAAGCCGCTGGTTTCATGGTCAATCTCCTGAAGTGAGTAAGAGTCAAATCACAAGGGTCAAACAAGAAAGTGAGGCTCGAGACTACGCTACGCCCATTTGAATGTATTTTGACAGACAATCAAGAAACGCGTCATCAGCACTCACTGCCATGACGAAGCCAGGTCGCAACAGAAGTGCAAACCTGTCATTCTATCTGTTACATGAACTAGCCTCTTCGGACTAGGAATGCTTGCGGCGAAGATGGAGTATACCGTATGGCGAGTAGGACGATGGATCATGCCGATGACGTAGCGGGAGGCACCAGTGAGACGTCTCACGTAAAGAAACCTTGTGGAGCAGGTCAGCCCTCTTGTCGATATTATTCAAGGGTACCTCGTCTGCAGTGGTGGCGCAGTGGTTAATGCACTCTCGGCTGCTCGGTCACATTTGGGTAGAGAAGAAATGCTAGAGAATGGTGTACTGCGCGACATCAGAGCATGCTAAACACCAGAATATCACTTGCGGCGTCCTGAGCGTTGCCGGAAAGAAGTGTATAATTGAGGGCTCGCTTTTCTTCTTGGACACAATATTAATGAGATCTAACAGACGATAATGCAAGAAATGTCTAGGCGGAGGTATTAGACATAATCTTAATGTGAATTCGAAGTTATGTTGCCATTCGTATTAAATATAGAACTTCGTAATGCTATATATGCACGCAGTTTCGCCACAAGTTCGACCTCCCTATTTCAAAGAGAACCTTGTCGCTGTCGCCTGACAAACGTTCTTCTGCACGCGGGTCGAGGGCACGGGACCCGAAGGAGCTTCGAGGCTCAAAATGAAGAATATAGGGAAATAGTTCTTCTAACAAACTTTCGATTCAGTCCCTGCACCGGCTAACTCTCGAATTGAAGTTCGACTTCTCCAACCAGGGTTATCAATGTACTCTCCATCTAGGAAAGGTTTGTTATAATGTACTAGATGACGCCAACTTCGCCTTTCGAGCGATGTTCAGTGATTCAAGTCCCAAGATTCGAAAATATCTGGGAAAGTCCATGGATCGAAGTGCCACGGCCATACTATGCAGCCACAGTATATGCACAGAAGGCACAACTGGTGTGCCAGCCTGCGGCAGTGCAGTACAGGTGCACCAGGCAGCAAAGGAAACCATCTCACAGGCAGAACAGCGCTATCTCAGTAACCAGACACAGTGACAATCCCTGGGATGCTCGGGAGGCTTGAGAGTGAACACCGAAGACAGGCAGCCTCATTCACCGAAACGGAGCAATCACGAGGACGAACCACGGCCCTCGTTTTGCACTGGCACTACTGTCTTGCACTAACCGTTATGCATTAATAGTAATTAATCAATAATTCTGAAACATCCTATTAAAATACTTTTAATGTGATCTCCTCTTTCTAGCGTGAAGCAAACTTTTGCATGCGTGCCCTCTATATAACTAGGTCAGTCGTTATCTCCGTGAACAGTAATTGTGTGAACAGAAAACAGTAGCCCAGTGATGTGGCACAGAAATAGCCCAAACCCAATTGCTCACCTCTAGTCCACTCAATGTGAAGAAAATTTGGGGGACCAAGAGTTGACTGGGATAACGATATCCTGTGACCTAAACCAATTAGTGCATACTTGCAATGTATGATGTCACTTGATAATCTGGACATGTGAATTACTATAATGTATTTGATAAAGCTATAATCGATGAAGCGAATCACGTAATGAGTAGGGGGAGATGAAAGGCAGTCGAAGCTGGCAGAGATTTAGGCGAGTAAGAAAATGAAGAAATTCGCTGAAAAGAAACGGTATGTCCTCGCGCCGGGCTGGTTCAAACGGAGATCATTAGGAGTTGGTTTCGTACTGAAGGACAGAGTGCTGTTGGTGATGATACTTTTTACGAATCAGCTTTAAATTGTGACACTTTGATGGACTGAAGAAATAGAAGTGCATACAATGTGGTGATCGGCGCTGCAGAAATTATTTGAAGGGTCCCGCGATGAACGGGAGAACCAAATACAAGTTTGTGTGGACGCTCTAGATGGCGCTAGGCGTCCTCCGTTCGCTGTTCAGCTTCGTTGGCTGAAAAACTAGAAAACGCGACCGGCTTTGGCGCGATCGTTGAAACCAGTGTGCATAGCTCAGGCTACATGCGACGCTTATTCCTTCTAGAATCAAATTATTACAAATGCGTTCTGCGGAATGTCACAAGGTGGTGGAAGGGTTATGTTGCCAACCACCCCCTTGTGGTCCGAAGCCACAACGAAATCTATACGGTATTCTTAGAAAGCAATGCTTCGCAAACTGGATGCATGATTCGAAGCAGTGTTTTCGGCTTCTGTGCTTATTCCGCGTATGCGCAAAACTGCAGCTACCTGCTAAGAGAACATTTCAATTTACAGCACTGATCCCAGGGATAAATACGTTTAATGCAAACATTGAATCCCGGCCACGGCGCCGCATTTTCGATGGAGGCGGAAACTCACGGGGCCCATGCATCTAGATTTAGGTGCCCGTTAACTAACTCAAGGTGCCAAGGGCGTCCAGAGACGGGTGGAATGGGGCCAGCCTCCTCGCTCTGGAATTTGGAAAGCTATTTTACTTATATGGATATCACAAGCAACACTTATTGATTGGCATACCAAGTACCCTCTTATTCATGTGAAGCAGCCTTCAGCCATCTCTACACGTTACATGCTATTAACTAATCTTCCCGTCATGACCCGGAAGAGAAAAAAAAGGCTGTCTGTGATAATGTCCCCTCCACCCATCTCTCTCTAACCTCTGCGGATGCACCCATTGTTCTGCTGAAGTATGTAGAAAAAGCAAACAACTCATGTTGCTGTGCTACGGAAGTAGGGTTATAAGATACCATGCAGCTGTGGTAAAG
>WOVY01002650.1:0-13985 GCA_013436015.1 Rhipicephalus annulatus | reverse complement strand
CGGACGCACTGACGGACAGACAGACTGTTAGACAAAGGGACAGGTACACGGACCGTGTGAAGCGGCTATGTGCCACAGGGTATGCGAGATGGTGGTACTTTGAGTGTTGTCTAGATGGACGCACGGGCGGACGTACGGATGGACAGACAGACAGACTGGCAGACAGACGGACAGGAGATGGACGTGTAAAGCGTCTATGTGCCACAGGGTATGCCAGATGGCATACTTTGAGTGTTCTATTGACGGACGCACGGACGGACGCACGAATGGACAGACAGACAGACTGGCAGACAGACGGACAGGTAGACAGACATGTAAAACGGCTATGTGCCATAGGGTATGCAAGATGGCGGTAATTTGAGTGTTCTCTAGATGGACGCACGGACGGACAGACAGACAGACTGGCAGACAGACGGACAGGTAGACGGACTTGTGAAGCGGTTATGTGCCACAGGGTATGCGAGGTGGCAGTACTTTGAGTGTTCTCTAGATGGACGCACGGATGGACGCACGGATGGACAGACAGAAGCGCTAGCAGACGGACGGACAAGTAGACGGACGCGTAAAGGGGTATTTGCCGCAGGGTATAGAAGATGCGAGATGGCAGTACTTTAAAAGTTCTCTAGATGGACGCACGGACGGATGCATGGTCGGACAGACAGACAGACTGGCAGACAGATGGACAGGTAGACGGACGCGTTATGCGGCTATGTGCCACAGGGTATTGAGATGGCGGTATTTTGAGTGTTCTCAAGATGAACGCACGGACGGACGCATAGGCGGACAGACAGACACACTAGCAGACAGGCGGACGGGTAGACGGACGTGTGAAGTGGCTATGCGCCACAGGGTATGCGAGATGGCGGTATTTTGAGTGTTCTCAAGACGGACGCACGGACGGTCGCACGAATGGACAGAGAGACAGACTGGCAGACAGACGGACAGGTAGACAGACGTGTAAAACGGCTATGTACCACAGGGTATGCAAGATGGCGGTACTTTGAGTGTTCTTAATGAAGGCACGGATGGACGCACGGACGGACAGACTGTTAGACAGACGGACAGGTAGACGGACGTGTTAAGCAGCTATGTGCCACAGGGTGTGCGAGGTGGCGGTAATTTTAGTGTTCTCTAGATGGACGCACGGACGGACGCACGAATGGACAGACAGGCAGGCTGGCAGACAGATGGACAGGTAGACAGACGTGTAAAGCGGCTATGCGCCACAGGGTATTTCAGGTGGTGGTATTTTGAGTGTTCTTTAGATGAACGCACGGACGGACGCATGAATGGACAGACAGACAGACTGGACGACAGACGGACAGGTAGACAGACGTGTAAAGCGGCTATGTGCCACAGGGTATGCAAGATGGTGGTACTTTGAGAGTTCTCTAGAGGGACGCACGGACGGACGCACGGATTGACAGACAGACAGACTGGCAGACAGACGGACAGGTAGACGGACGTGTGAAGCGGCTATGTGCCACAGAGTATGCGAGATGGTGGTACTTTCAGTGTTCTCTAGATGGACGCACGGACGGACGCACGAATAGACAGACAGGCAGACTGGCAGACAAACGGAGAGGTAGACGGACGTGTAAAGTGGATATGTGCCACAGGGTATGCAAGATGGTGGTACTTTGAGTGTTATCTAGATGGACGCACGGACGGACGCACGGATGGACAGACAGACAGGTAGACGGACGTGTGAAGCGGCTATGTGCCACAGGGTATGCGAGATGGCGGTACTTTGAGTGTTCTCTAGATGGACGCACGGACGGATGCATGGAAGGACACTCAGACAGACTGGCAGAAAGACGGACAGGTAGAAAGACGTGTAAAACGGCTATGTGCCACAGGGTAGCAAGATGGCGGTACTTTGAGTGTTCTTAGATGAATGCACGGATGGACGCACGGACGGACAGACTGTTAGACAGACGGACAGGTAGACGGACGTGTTAAGCGGCCTTGTGCCACAGCGTATGCGAGATGACGGTACTTTGAGTGTTCTCTAGATGGACGCACAGACGGACGCACGGATGGACAGACAGACAGGCTCGCAGACAGACGGACAGGTATACGGACTTGTAAAGCGGCTTTGTGCCACAGGGTATGCTAGATGGCGGTATTTTGAGTGTTCTCTAGACGGACGCACGGACGGTCGCACGAATGGACAGAGAGACAGACTGGCAGACAGACGGACAGGTAAACAGACGTGTAAAACGGCTATGTGCCACAGGGTATGCAAGATGGCGGTACTTTGAGTGTTCTTAGATGGAGGCACGGATGGACGCACGGACGGACAGACTGTTAGACAGACGGACAGGTAGACGGACGTGTTAAGCAGCTATGTGCCACAGGGTATGCGAAATGGCGGTAATTTTAGTGTTCTCTAGATGGACGCACGGAAAGACGCACGGATGGACAGACAGACAGACTGGCAGACAGACGGACAGGTAGACGGACGTGTAAAGCGGCTATGTGCCACAGGGTATGCGAGATGGCATACTTTGAGTGTTTTTTAGACGGACGCACGGACGGACGCACGAATGGACAGACCGACAGACTGGCAGACAGACGGACATGTAAACAGACGTGTAAAGCGTCCATATGCCACAGGGTATGCAAGATGGCGGTACTTTGAGTGTTCTCTAGATGGACGCAAGGACGGACGCACAGACGGACAGGCAGACAGACTGTTAGACAGACGGACAGGTAGACGGACGTGTGAAGCGGCTATGTGTTACAGGGTATGAGATGGCGGTACTTTGAGTGTTCTCTAGATGGACGCACGGACGGACGCACGGATGGACAGACAGACAGACTGGCAGACAGACAGACAGGTAGACAGACGTTTAAAGAGGTTATAAGCCACAGGGTATGCAAGATGGCGGTACTTTGAATGTTTTCTAGGTGAACGCAAGGACGGACGCATGGGCGGACAGCCAGACTGTTAGACAGACGGACAGGTAGACGGACGTGTGAAGCGGCTGTGCCACAGGGTATGCGAAATGGCGGTACTTTGAGTGTTCTCTAGATGGACACACGGATGGACGCATGGATGTACAGACAAAAGCGCTAGCAGACGGACGGACAAGTAGACGGACGCGTAAAGGGGTATTTGCCGCAGGGTATAGAAGATGCGAGATGGCAGTACTTTAAAAGTTCTCTAGATGGACGCACGGACGGACGCATGGACGGACAGACAGACAGACTGGCAGACAGACGGACAAGTAGACAGACGTGTAAAACGGCTATGTGCCACAGGGTATGCAAGATGGCGGTACTATTAGTGTTCTTAGATGGAAGCACGGACGGGCGTACGCACGGACGGACAGACTGTTAGACAGACGGACGGGTAGATGGACGTGTTAAGCGGCAATGTGCCAGGGTATGCGAGATGGCGGTACATTGAGTGTTCTCTAGTTGGACACACGGACGGACGCACGGATGGACAGACAGACAGACTGGCAGACAGACGGACAGGTAGACGGACTTGTGAAGCGGTTATGTGCCACAGGGTATGCCAGATGGCATACTTTGAGTGTTCTATTGACGGACGCACGGACGGACGCACGAACGGACAGACAGACAGACTGGCAGACAGACGGACAGGTAGACAGACGTGTAAAGTGGCTATGTGCCATAGGGTGTGCAAGATGGCGGTAATTTGAGTGTTCTCTAGATGGACGCACGGACGGACAGACAGACAGACTGGCAGACAGACGGACAGGTAGACGGACGTGTAAAGGGGCTATGTGCCACAGGGTATGCGAGGTGGCGGTACTTTGAGTGTTCTCTAGATGGACGCACGGACGGACAGGCAGGCAGACTGGCAGACAGACGGACAGGTAGACGGACGCGTAAAGTGGCTATGTGCCACAGGGTATGCGAGATGGCAGTACTTTGAGTGTTCTCTAGATACGGACGGACAGACAGACAGACTGGTAGACAGATGGACAGGTAGACGGACGTGTAAAGCGGCTATGTGCCAGAGGGTATGCGAGATGGTGGTACTTTGAGTGTTCTCTAGATGGACGCACGGATGGACGCATGGATACACAGACAAAAGCACTAGCAGACGGACGGACAAGTAGACGGACGCGTAAAGGGGTATTTGCCGCAGGGTATAGAAGATGCGAGATGGCAGTACTTTAAAAGTTCTCTAGATGGACGCACGGACGCACGCATGGACGGACAGACAGACAGACTGGAAGACAGACGGACAGGTAGACAGACGTGTAAAACGGCTATGTGCCACAGGGTATGCAAGATGGCGGTACTATGAGTGTTCTTAGATGGAAGCACGGACGGGCGGACGCACGGACGAACAGACTGTTAGACAGGCGGACGGGTAGATGGACGTGTTAAGCGGCAATGTGCCAGGGTATGCGAGATGGCGGTACATTGAGTGTTCTCTAGTTGGACACACGGACGGACGCACGGATGGACAGACAGACAGACTGGCAGACAGACGGACAGGTAGACGGACGTGTAAAGCGGCTATGTGCCAGAGGGTATGCGAGATGGCATACTTTGAGTGTTCTTTAGACGTACGCACGGGCGGACGCACGAACGGACAGACAGAGACTGGCAGACAGTCGGAAAGGTAGGCGAACGTGTAAAGCAGATATGTGCCACAGGGTATGCGAGATGGCATACTTTGAGTGTTCTCTGGTTGGACGCACGGATGGACGCATGGACGGACCGACAGATAGAGTGGCAGACAGGACAGGTCGACGGATGTGTAAAGTGGCTATGTGCCACAGAATATGCGAGATGGCGGTACTTTGAGTGTTCTCTGGATGTACGCATGGACGGACGCACGGACGGACAGACAGACAGACTGGCAGACGGACGAAGAGGAAGACGGACGTGTAAAGGGGCTATGTGCCACAGGGTATTGGAGATGGCGGTACTTTGTGTGTTCTCTAGATGGACGCACGGACGGACCGACAGGCAGACTGGCAGACAGACGGACAGGTAGACGGACGCGTAAAGTGGCTATGTGCCACAGGGTATGCGAGATGGCAGTACTTTGAGTGTTCTCTAGATGGGCGCACGGACAGACGCACGGACGGACAGACAGACAGACTGGCAGACAGATGGACAGGTAGACGGACGTGTAAAGCGGCTATGTGCCAGAGGGTATGCGAGATGGCGGTACTTTGATTGTTCTCTAGATGGATGCACGGACGAACGCACGGATGGACAGAAATACAGACAGGCAGACTGGCAGACAGACGGACAGGTAGGCGAACGTGTAAAGCGGATATGTGCCACAGGGTATGCGAGATCGCATACTTTGAGTGTTCCCTGGTTGGACGCACGGACGGACAGACAGACAGACTTGCAGACGGACGGACAGGTAGACGGACGTGTAAAGCGGCTATGTGCCACAGGGTATTCGAGATGGCGGTACTTTGAGTGTTCTCTAGATGGACGCACGGACGGACGCATGGACGGACAGACAGACAGACGGACAGGTAGACGGACTTGTAAAGTGGCTATGTGCCACAGGGTATGCGAGATGGTGGTATTTTGAGTGTTCTCTAGACGGACGCACGGACGGACGCACGAACGGCCAGACAGATACACTGGCAGACAGACGGACAGGTAGACAGACGTGTAAAACGGCTATGTGCCACAGCGTATGCAAGATGGTGGTACTATGAGTGTTCTTAGATAGAAGCACGGACGGGCGGACGCACGGACGGACAGACAGAGACTGGCAGACAGTCGGAAAGGTAGGCGAACGTGTAAAGCAGATATGTGCCACAGGGTATGCGAGATGGCATACTTTGAGTGTTCTCTGGTTGGACGCACGGATGGACGCATGGATGGAAAGACAGAGTGGCAGACAGGACAGGTCGACGGACGTGTAAAGTGGCTATGTGCCACAGGGTATGCGAGATGGCAGTACTTTGAGTGTTCTCTAGATGGGCGCACGGACGGACAGACAGACAGACTGGCAGACAGATGGACAGGTAGACGGACGTGTAAAGCGGCTATGTGCAAGAGGGTATGCGAGATGGCGGTACTTTGAGTGTTCTCTAGATGGATGCACGGACGAACGCAAGGATGGACAGAAAGACAGACAGGCAGACTGGCAGACAGACGGACAGGTAGGCGAACGTGTAAAGCGGATATGTGCCACAGGGTATGCGAGATGGCATACTTTGAGTGTTCCCTGGTTGGACGCACGGACGAGCAGACAGACAGACTGGCAGACGGACGGACAGGTAGACGGACGTGTAAAGCGGCTATGTGCCACAGGGTATTCGAGATGGCGGTACTTTGAGTGTTCTCTAGATGGACGCACGAACGAACGCACGGACGGACAGACAGACAGACGGACAGGTAGACGGACTTGTAAAGTGGCTATGTGCCACAGGGTTTGCGAGATGGTGGTATTTTGAGTGTTCTCTAGACGGACGCACGGACGGACGCACGAATGGACAGACCGACAGACTGGCAGACAGACGGACATGTAAACAGACGTGTAAAGCGTCTATATGCCACAGGGTATGCAAGATGGCGGTACTTTGAGTGTTCTCTAGATGGACGCAAGGACGGACGCACGGATGGACAGACAGACAGACTGGCAGACAGACAGACAGGTAGACAGACGTTTAAAGAGGTTATGTGCCACAGGGTATGCAAGATGGCGGTACTTTGAATGTTTTCTAGGTGAACGCAAGGACGGACGCATGGGCGGACAGCCAGACTGTTAGACAGACGGACAGGTAGACGGACGTGTGAAGCGGCTGTGCCACAGGGTATGCGAGATGGCGGTACTTTGAGTGTTCTCTAGATGGACACACGGATGGACGCATGGATGTACAGACAAAAGCGCTAGCAGACAGACGGACAAGTAGACGGACGCGTAAAGGGGTATTTGCCGCAGGGTATAGAAGATGCGAGATGGCAGTACTTTAAAAGTTCTCTAGATGGACGCACGGACGGACGCATGGACGGACAGACAGACAGACTGGCAGACAGACGGACAAGTAGACAGACGTGTAAAACGGCTATGTGCCACAGCGTATGCAAGATGGCGGTACTATTAGTGTTCTTAGATGGAAGCACGGACGGGCGGACGCACGGACGGACAGACTGTTAGACAGACGGACGGGTAGATGGACGTGTTAAGCGGCAATGTGCCAGGGTATGCGAGATGGCGGTACATTGAGTGTTCTCTAGTTGGACACACGGACGGACGCACGGATGGACAGACAGACAGACTGGCAGACAGACGGACAGGTAGACGGACGTGTAAAGCGGCTATGTGCCAGAGAGTATGCGAGATGGCATACTTTGAGTGTTCTTTAGACGTAAGCACGGGCAGACGCACGAACGGACAGACAGAGACTGGCAGACAGTCGGAAAGGTAGGCGAACGTGTAAAGCAGATATGTGCCACAGGGTATGCGAGATGGCATACTTTGAGTGTTCTCTGGTTGGACGCACGGATGGACGCATGGACGGACCGACAGACAGATTGGCAGACGGACGGAGAGGAAGACGGACGTGTAAAGGGGCTATGTGCCACAGGGTATTGGAGATGGCGGTACTTTGAGTGTTCTCTAGATGGACGCACGGACGGACAGGCAGGCAGACTGGCAGACAGACGGACAGGTAGACGGACGCGTAAAGTGGCTATGTGCCACAGGGTATGCGAGATGGCAGTACTTTGAGTGTTCTCTAGATGGGCGCACGGACGGACGCAAAGACGGACTGACAGACAGACTGGTAGACAGATGGACAGGTAGACGGACGTGTAAAGCGGCTATGTGCCAGAGGGTATGCGAGATGGTGGTACTTTGAGTGTTCTCTAGATGGACGCACGGATGGACGCATGGATGTACAGACAAAAGCACTAGCAGACGGACGGACAAGTAGACGGACGCGTAAAGGGGTATTTGCCGCAGGGTATAGAAGATGCGAGATGGCAGTACTTTAAAAGTTCTCTAGATGGACGCACGGACGCACGCATGGACGGACAGACAGACAGACTGGAAGACAGATGGACAGGTAGACAGACGTGTAAAACGGCTATGTGCCACAGGGTATGCAAGATGGCGGTACTATGAGTGTTCTTAGATGGAAGCACGGACGGGCGGACGCACGGACGAACAGACTGTTAGACAGGCGGACGGGTAGATGGACGTGTTAAGCGGCAATGTGCCAGGGTATGCGAGATGACGGTACATTGAGTGTTCTCTAGTTGGACACACGGACGGACGCACGGATGGACAGACAGACAGACTGGCAGACAGACGAACAGGTAGACGGACGTGTAAAGCGGCTATGTGCCAGAGGGTATGCGAGATGGCATACTTTGAGTGTTCTTTAGACGTACGCACGGGCGGACGCACGAACGGACAGACAGAGACTGGCAGACAGTCGGAAAGGTAGGCGAACGTGTAAAGCAGATATGTGCCACAGGGTATGCGAGATGGCATACTTTGAGTGTTCTCTGTGTTGATTATTGTTCACGTTCTGGGCTGGGACAAGGAAACGAAGAAGAAGAAGAGCGCGAGCGAGGGACGCGGGGACGCTCAAGTGACAGCAGAGCGCTTCCGAACGCAGTTAAATAAACAAGTATTTTTGCCTTATACCTAAAAGACGGAGTTGAGTCTGATCGCAGTGTCTGGAACGCCATCGTCTAAACATTGGTGCCGAAGAACCGGGATTGAAAACCAGGACCCTACGGACGGCTACCAGTCAACTGCAGCGGCATGGAGCGACTGAAGTCGAAGCGGACGTCGCGGCGAGCACAGAACACGAGGATTATAAACGAGGCAAGTGATCTCCTTGCTAACGACTCTGCCTCCTATGACCAGCTCAACTCCATATATGAGAGGCTGAAGGCTAATAACGAAGAGCTTAAAAACTTGAACAACGAGATTGAGCCGCATATACCTGACGAGGAGTTCGAGGTCGAGTATAACGCTGTCTTACAATACGAGGACGTTGCTACGCGCATTCTCGCTGAGATTCTTAGCAAGAAAGATCGCATGCTAAGGACATCGACCGGAATTCAAGAAACAGTTTCCCAGACAGTCGTAGCACCATCAGATGGAACTGGAGTTAAATTGCCTAAACTGACAATAGCTCCTTTTTTTGGAGACCTATGCAAGTGGCCCGAATTTTGGGAACAATTTTACCAAATTGTTCATAGTAACAATCGCATCACTGCCACGGGGAAGTTTCATTACCTGCGACTGCATCTTAAAGGAGACGCTGCATCAGTAATTGCGGGCCTTCCGACGACAGAAAGTTGCTACAGTGACGCCATCAAAATGCTACAGAAGCGATTTGGGGACAAGACGCGCCTGGAGCAAGAATATTTTGCCAAGCTACGGATGTTAAGCCCTGTCCGTTCATCGACTGACACCAAAGCGCTACGCAGCTTGTACGACCAAGTTCTCGTGAATATCCGAGGCTTAGAGATTTTGGGTGTGCACAAGTCGTCATTTTCGTCAATGCTCTGCGACATCCTACTGCGTGCTCTTCCACGGGATATAGTCGTGCAGTATCATCGATCTTGTGCCGTCCAGTTGGCATATGACTCGAGAGCTGAAGCTACATCCGTGGGACTGGACCGTGTGCTCAACTTCCTGTGTATTGAGCTGGAAAGCCTGGAAAAGAGTGATTTTAAGGATGCCAAAGAACGAGAACATGGAACACTCCCCGTGGCCAGTCAGTCGACGTACTCTCGGCGTGGAAAACCGACGTCATCTGTGCTTCACAGCAACTCGGTACGAGAAAAAAAGGACAACTGCGTATTCTGCTCGTCCAGCCATCATGGATCGGAAGCCTGCACAGGTGACTTGTCACTGACGCAGAAGAAGCAACTGCTTTCCAACGACAAAAGGTGTTTCCGCTGCACCACCAAAGGACATCGGGCACGGGACTGCAAAAAAAGGATTTCCTGCTCCAAATGCCAAGCTCGACACGCTACAAGCATGTGCGATCCCGATAGGTGTTCGCGGAAGTCAGACTATGCTAACATGAACCACGAAAAAACTACGACAGTCTGTGCATCACTTGGAAGAAGACCCGTCAAGGAAGACTCTACCACTTCCGTTTTTCTTCAGACTTTCAGAGCATGGGCCATGAATGATGACACCTGCCGCTACATACGAGGCGTTTTCGATGGTGGCAGTCAGAGGACTTTCGTAACTGAAGATCTGTCCAAGCACCTCAAGCTGAAAAGCGTGGGAGCAACTCGAATAGCCTTCAATACTTTCGCAAATACATCGGACCAAGAGGCTAAGAGGCGTCGCATAGTAGAACTACGACTGCGAAGCCAGTTTTCCGACGCGGAAATAGTCTTAACTGCCATAGAGATCCCAAGCATCTGCCAAGACATCGCAGAGACTGCAATGGATGTAGCCTTCGTTGCGTCTTTCAAGAAGCTGGGAAACGATATTGCCGATGAGCTCCAACATCCATCTATCATAACTAAGAGTGGCATCAGCGTACTTATCGGGTCCGATCAGATGTGGAAAGTGTTGACCGGCGAAGTTTCACGGTGCGAAGGCAACGAATCATTGATCGCACTGAACTCCAAGCTTGGATGGACCTTCCAGGGAAGCACATCGCACTTGGTGTCCCACCCAACTACTTCACAAATGATGGTGTGCGTGCTAAAAGCCCAAGCTACTGATTCCGACGAGATATTGCGCTCCTTTTGGGAACTTGAAAACATAGGAATTACGGACGCGATAAACAAGCCACCTGAAATGAGCGACACCATGAGGCATTTTGAGCAAACGATTAGCTTCAAAAACGGAAGATATGAAGTGACCCTCCCTTGGAAGGATAATTTCGAGCTTGCAAGCAACAGGCAAGTAGCCGTTACTCGACTGGACAGGCTTGTCAACCGTCTCAACTCCAGAAAAGGACTGCTCGAAACGTATGACCGTACCATAAGGGAGTACTTGAGGGCAGGACACGCCGAAGTAGTCAGTGACGTACCTGCAGAGGTGACGAAATTATATTACATGCCGCACAAGGAAGTCATGCGTGAACAAGCACTGACGACGAAAATGAGAGTGGTGTTTGACGCTTCGTCACATGCCAAAGGATGCAAGTCACTTAATGAATGCCTTCAAAAGGGGGACAACTTATACCAAGACCTCGTGCAAATTTTGCTACGCTTCAGAATGCACCCGGTGGCAGTTATCGCGGACATAGAAAAGGCATTCCTTCAAATTGCGATTCGGGAGGACGACAGAGACGCTTTCCGCTTTCTCTGGTTTGCAGAAGGAGATTTATCCAAGGGCAAGCTGCAAGAGTGGAGGATGACACGAGTGCCTTTTGGAGCCACATGTAGCCCATTTTTGCTCACAGCTACTATTCTCTACCACGTAAAAAGAGCACCGGCTGTCATGGCACAAACAGCGCAAACTCTTGCCGAGTCGTTTTACGTGGATGACTTAGTCACTGGTGCCGACACAGAAGAGGAAGCCGCTAAACTATGCCGAGAAGCGCGCTCAATAATGAAATCGGCTGGCATGACATTGCGAAAATGGACAACAAATTCAGCAAATTTGATGCGCACGCTTGAAAATCAAGTGGAATCTACTAGTAATGAGATGGTCGTTCTTCACGAGACGTCGGTCAAGGTTCTGGGTTTGGTTTGGAATCCTGCAAAGGATGAATTCAACTTTTCGGTTGAAAACCTACTCCGGTTTTTGACAGCACAGACGGGTACAAAACGATTTGTCTTGCAGTCAGCATCAAGAATATTTGACCCGTTGGGATTTGTAGGACCATATACTATTGCCATACGAATATTGTTTCAGAGACTGTGGATACGAGGAATCGGCTGGGATGAAGTCCTACCCAATGACCTGCAAAAAGAATGGAATGATTGGGTCATCCAGCTGCCGCAACTGCAAGACGTCGTCGTTCCTCGCTATCTGGGCGGCGGAGCAAGGAAGACCAATGTGCTTCAAGTACATGTTTTCTGCGATGCCAGTCCAGCGGCATACGGAACAGCGATATACGTCGTATCAAGTCCTGAGAAGCCGATACTGTTGATTGCGAAGTCCCGTGTAGCACCCATTAAGGAGACAACGCTGCCGCGATTGGAGCTGCTGGCTGCCTTAATCGGCTCAAGAATGTTGGAATACGTGAAAAGGGCTTTGAGGAATGTTCAAGTTCACTACACGATGTGGACAGATTCCGCCATTGTGTTGTCATGGATAAAAGGTGACGTCAAAAAGTGGAAACAGTTCATAGCCAACAGAGTCAATGAAATTAGGTGCACTACAGATCCATCAAAGTGGAAATACTGTCCTGGAACGGACAACCCGGCTGACCTACTCACACGTGGCGCGACGCTTGAAAGACTGATGTGCAGTTCGAAATGGTGGCATGGTCCCGAGTGGCTAACTAAACCGATGTCTGAATGGCCCCTACAGCTCTGTGAACTAGACATAGCGGAAGCCACCCAAGGTGAAGTTACAACAGTCCACGTCGCACTAATGACACTCTTCTCAGTTCCGATAATTGATATTCAACGGTACAGCAGGCTTCAAAAGCTACTCAGAGTCACTGCGTGGATTTTCAGATTTACTGACCGATGCAGAAAAAGAAGTAATCATACAGGACATCTCGTAGCAACAGAAATCCTGAACGCTGAACAGTATTGGATAAAATGTACACAAGAGCAAGGCTTTCTTGAAGAACTCACCACTTTGACCAACGGCCAACCAGTCGAGTCTACATCTCGAATCGCTGAACTACGCCCTTACATAGACAAAGACGGAATTCTTCGGGTTGGATGCCGTTTATCCCTCATGCATTCCACACAAGATGTCAAGCACCCAATCATAATGCCGTCAAGTCACCACTTTTCGACACTTTTGGCAAACAGAGCCCATCTTCAAGTCTTACATGGAGGAGTTAGAGATACACTTACGCAGCTTCGGGAACGCTACTGGATTTGTCGAGCTCGCTCTTTGGTAAAAAGAGTGCTGCATGGCTGCAATATATGCAAGCGTTTCAGTGCGGGCCCAGGAACTGCTGAGACTGCTCCGTTAACAAGTCATCGAGTGACACCAACGAACCCGTTCGAAGTTGTAGGAGTCGACTTCGCGGGCCCTCTGTATGCACGCACGGAGAAAGGAGACACGAAGTGCTACGTTGCACTTTTTACGTGCGCCGTATCTAGAGCCGTGCATCTCGAGCTTGTCTCGGAAATGACATCCGAGGCTTTCCTGCTGTGCCTACGACGATTTGCAGCTCGGAGAGGATTACCTAGGGTGATCTGTTCTGACAACGCACGAAGCTTTCACAAGACATCGGCAGACATAAAGCGGCTAAACCGAATGTTCTCTGAAGAGGACGTCGCTAGTCACCTCAGCACCAACGGCATTTCGTGGAAGTTTATAGCACCAAATGCTCCTTGGTGGGGTGGATGGTGGGAGCGCCTTGTACGATCAGTGAAGCTTCCGCTGCGAAAAATTATTGGCAAAGCTCGTCTGAACTACGAAGAAATATCGACAGTGCTGGCGGAGGTAGAAGCAGTCGTAAACTCTAGGCCTCTGACTTTCATCGAGACAGATGCAGGAGAACCTTGCACTTTGACCGCCAGCCGAACTTCTCCTTGGACGAAGATTGACTTCCATACCGTATGCGACCGCTGACGAAGTCAACAGTAATTCCAAACGATCAGACGCCATACGCAGACACAACTACAGGAAGCTGCTGGTTGAAAGTTTTTGGAAGCGTTGGCAAAAAGAATACCTGTTGCAATTACGATCTGCACACACTTTGCCGACACGAAATCAAATACAGCATTGAAGCAAGGGGACATCGTTCTCGTGCATGCGGACAACCACTCCACGCCAGCTATGGAAGCTTGCAAGGGTCACGGAAGTGTACCGCAGTGCAGACGGTGTCATTCGTTCTTGCAAGATCAAGTTGCAAGGTGGTCACCTTGCGATCAGGCCGATACAAAGACTGTAC
>WOVY01002649.1:0-34661 GCA_013436015.1 Rhipicephalus annulatus | reverse complement strand
CTTCTATGTGCGTCTTTGAGGCCATACTCTATTTTTTTAAAGCTGTCGTTTGCATGCATTGATTAGCTCGTGTAAGCTGCACCGCCAGAAACAATGGCAGGCACACAATGCCCACTGTTTGTCTATGCACAAATTTTAAATAACCATGGAATCATAGGAAGCGCGAAAACATTTTTTACAAGTGATATTCTCGGTAAGCACACTGCCAACTTTCATAATAATTGATGAACGCGGCACGAAGAGACAGCCTCATTGCACTACAAAACGCGGCAATACCGCTTGTGACGTCATAAGTATAGATTACATATAAGAATAAACATATAGGCGACATTAACAAACACTCCAGAACAGTAAAACTGCAATGAACGCCACACTCACTAAAGTGCACAACCGCAACACCAACAGTTTAGTTGCCGCAGAATTGACTAGAGGACATGACCGAAAAAAAAGAAAAACGTTGGCTACGTTTTATATCACCACTTTTGCACTAATTTTCTCGTACACTTTACATCACTATTTCGCGAAAGACAGTCACAAGCAGTTGCCGCAAATAAAACAAAGCAATTTTGGTATCCTCCAAGCTGTTAACGAGAAAGGAGTGTTTATTTAGTAGATTACGTCCTTGCTTTAGCTTACAAACTATTTTGTAGTTTCGCCACTTCTCCTTTATTGTGCTCGATAGACATTTAAGCGACTTGCGAACGTCACAGATCACAAGCATAAGCATAAAGGCACTTAATACACAATCTCACACATGCACTGAATTCGAATAGCAGAACAAAGAAAACCTAACAAAGCAAGGAGTAACTCACTTTGTTGAGCCAGGAAACATTTTTTTTCGCATACTTGCTGCGTAGCATTCCAATCATCTGTGTTTTTTCTTTTTTTTTGGTGCAATCAATGAAAATAATACGTGAAGTAAAGAGCACAAAAGAGCTCTCGGCGGCGAACAGCACAATGCGACAAATGGTAGTTTAAAGCTTCAATAAGAAATGCAATACGCACTTTATGAAGTAATGATGTTCGTGTGCCTAGCAGCAACCAAGCTGAGAGGCAGATGAAACATACGAATCGATTGATACGCGGGGTTTAACGTCCCAAAACCACCATGTGATTTTGAGGGACACCATACTGGAGGGCTCCGGAAATTTCGACCACCTGGGGTTCTTTAACGTGCACCTAAATCTGAGCACACGGGCGTACAACATTTCCGCCTCCATCGGAAATGCAGCCGCCAAAGCCGGGATTCGATCCCGCGACCTGCGGGTCAGCAGCCCGAGTACCTTAGCCACTGGACCACCGCGGCAGGGCCTGAAACAAACGAAGACAATGATGCATGATGGGCTGCCGGGCACGTTATTGCCAATCTTTTATCCCGTTTCCCTGCTGCTGTCCGTACGTATTCGTTGCCTAAATGCTCATGAACACAAAGCTGACAACGTTGCCGTTGCGTCGACACCATGTGCACTTCGCTCGCATGCGGTTCATGCCAGATCCAGCTGGATAATGTGCCCAACGATACCGAACCGCCCAATCGCAGGTGATAAATACAGATTCAGAGCCGCATTCCGAGCCAGTTAAAGCAACAATCGCAGTCACAAAGACACATAGACGTACAGCGAACTAAAAAAGGTCCTGTGGTAGATAACTGTTACATACGTTCTTTGACGGCAGTGAGTGATATCTCGACATCTCACGGCCGGCGTGAAGCTGCATAGCACTGCCACTTTGGCAACAGCGACCACTCTTGTAACTTTTATGTCACTCTATGGTTGCAGCGCAGGCTATGTACCTTTATAAGCGTTACATATATGCAAGCATATGAGACAAGTTACACGTGGGTTTACGTTGATTGTATACTTGAGCGCCATCTACTGAAATTGGTCTACGTAGCGTTGGCCTGGGCTACATCATCGCAAGCACAAGCGCTACATGTCAGCTTACCGAACCGTGTGTTTTTAATACCCATGCTACTCTTGGCATCTTGGCATCGTTACGCTGTTGTAAACAACTGGGTATATAAAATTTATATAAGCTGCGATAAACATATGTCTGTGCGTACAACCTTTATACATATTTTTAGTTTCATTTTAAAACGTCTTGTTGGATAAAAAAATTATAATACTGTCATATTCTCTCCTCCTGCTTCCCATAACCTCATTTCGCATGGTACAAGAGATCAGCCGAATTTTTCGCAGCAAAAGCTGTTATAAAATTGCAAATAGGCTCGCACGGCGCCGTAGTTGTCCGCTGACTCGGGTGTTCATAACCACTATCACACGTAATAAAAAAAAACTTAGTAAATATAAACGCCAAAGACACAATGAAATTCAAACACGGTTCCTTTGTGCGCCAGCCCAGTAATTTTACCACTGAGCCGCGCTGGTGATTGAGATTTTCAAACTGATTTTAGGCAAGCTTGATGTCGCGAACAATATGAGTAATAAAGCATCATAACGCATGAAAAGAACAACGAGGTATTACACAATGGCAATCGCGCAACGAGTGGCTCATCAAATGCTACAACCCATTTCATAAACTTGATCTTGTTTACTTAATAACTGTGGCTTATACCCAATGTGGGTGATTTTGTGGACTACAAAAGCCTCAGGCATAATTCATCGTAGTCTGCCACAGCACAAACGAATTGCACTAAAATTCCTTACAGTTATGCAGCGGGTGCCACGCTTCTTCGAAAAATGACGAAGTGTGGCATACTGAATGCCCATTTCTTACAGAGATTGATGGCGTAGTGGGTACCCTGCAAATGTGCTTGCAGCAGCTGCTGCAAGCACATTTGGGTAGCTAGCTACCCAAGGAGTGTTAAAAACGGCTGTTAAAGGCCGATCTTCCAGATTTCGCTGTGATATTGCTGTGCGTTCCACGCAGGCCTGGTGATTTTTTTTTCATGTAAGAGGCTATTGCTAAAAACTTCGAAGGTCGAACAAATTGTCGACAATATGCAAAAGTGAGAAAGTGTAACAAAAGTCTATGTATAGATCAAAACCGATAAACTATTTGCAAGTGTCGATATCTTATAAATTTTGTTGACCAGTAAGGAATTGTATTTACGTGCATAGCTTTGTATTCCTGTTTACAAAGGGCTTTGGAGATTAGCCTTGTGAATTATCAATAAGTCATTGTGTTTTCTTGTGACTGTAAAGGTCGCTGCTTGTAAAATGACAACTACTTCTGCTATTGTGGATGATATTTTATGCGACAAATGGCACATTTGTTTTACCAGAATGTCAAAATGTATAACGCGGTCGAACTGCGCTATTCAGTCGTCAATCTGTCATTGACACATCTGTAAAGACACGCATTGTTTTTTTTTTGTTGCCGGTGCATGTGCAAGCGCGTAAACATTTTTGGGTTCAATAGACCACTTGAACACTTCTTTTGGATGCAAGGAACTTTCAACATACCGTATAGTAATATTCCAAGTCATTGATAATATTCTTAGGGGAAGGACCCTGTTTATTTGACTAACTCGTCGCAATATCAAATCGTGGTAACCATTTTCGTTTACAGACACTAAATTCTGCTGCTCCGCTTTTCTTGTTGCTGTTTTTCTTAGCTATAAATCACCATCTCTTTTTAATTTGTATGTGACCTAATGTTTTCATACGTAACTACACTTCTTATAAGCAGACTTCATGAAGGGTACAAAAATAAACACCGAATAAACAAACTGGTCATGATATTTTCCTCGGCTTGTCTTCATCCACACAACTTTCTTTTAAAGACAAGCAACACGGCATCTGTATACACTATACGGCTATTTAAACATATTGCCTTCTTTTCTTACTCTATTATACCTGCAACGATGTTTGTATTGTGCACTTACGCATCGAGATGCTAGAAGCAAAGAAACACGTGAAGCATATTCTTCTAGGGTCAACTTTTAAATACGGAGCGTCGTCTTGCGATAATGCATCCTACAACAAGATGAAACTAGCAGGCGCTCCTTTGGTAAACATTTCTCATTTCTTGTAATGAGCTTTTCAACGAAAAAAAAAAGGCTTTTGGGTACGTGCGTGCGTGCATGGATCACTTTGTGTATGTGTTTGTGCGTTGCCTAAATACGGGAGAAGTTCGATATTTTGCTGCGCCGGCACCACCGAAGCCATGTCTTCCAAGCAAACATAACAGTGCTTCGACCGCTATACGCTGCTGTTATATGGACACGCTTTTAGTTTGCAGTACACGTGTCGCTGCAGGTGAAATACGCTCAGCCACTTCATTTTTTTTGTCCTTTTCCTTGCTAGACGAACTAAACATGGTTTTCGCACAAATCGCAATATCTTTGCGTGCCTGCCGGCGCAGCGGTAGCATACGTGTCGGTCTCGAGTGGTGTTTTTGCGCTAGATTGTTTGTCTGCCGCTAGTCTCTTCTCTTTTTTTCTTTTTTCTTGCAAAAAGCGAGAGAGACGCTGAGATTGCATGAGATACGTTGCTTTGGACTGAAATTGGGCAGGCCCAGTCGGTATTGCCCAACACTCCGCTCCAGGCAGAATGCTCGCGATCTCCTGTGCCCGAGGAACTGATTGCAGACTCTGAAAAGATGCACGAGCCAATGCCGTTAGGCAAAGAAGCAAACTCGCATTTAAATAAAAAAAACAAAAAGAAACCAGCAAAAAGTGAGAACTCGCCTAATATCTGTGCTTCTAAACCTGAAAATTTTTTAACTGAACCAATATTTTGTTTGCTCGGTAATACTGCCTAATAGTGAAAGCTGTTTGCTTGCCGCTGTGAATGAATACCATACGTGCAAAAAAAAAGGTCACCTCCTAATTAGCGGCGCGTTGAGAGATACAGTGCTATCTGATATGTATTCCTGGTAATCTGTCATACTAGTATGCTTTGATTAATGTAGGGGCTTAGTTGGTGTTGAATGAAAAATAAAATAACCGCTGGGAGGGACATTACAAATGGAATAACAATAAAAGAAAGGTTTAACTTAATCATTCGAGAGTTCCAAAAGAAGTTTAACGTACATTTGGAAGACATGTTTATCTCCTCCATTATTCGTGAGGCTTAGCTGGCGAACCCTTTCAACTAGGAAATAGCTGCTAAATGAATCCATTGCAGATTCAGGGTAGAGAAAGAATGTCCAAGGAAGACCAACATAAAATTGCTCCATTAAGGAGAAACCCCTGTAACTTTACGCGCTGGTGTTCGACTAAACATCCGGGAAAATATATATTGAACGAAAGCTTGCATGCATCACAATATGTTGCCTTGACAAAATTGTGAAAATATATCCGAATCGACCATGAGAAAAATTGCGTTTAATTTTAGAAGTTTGAGTCAGGTCATATGAGTGAAAGAAATTTTAGTGCGCCTTTAACACGTGTCCTACTTATAAAACTGTCACATTCCTGCTGCTGTCTGCGTTCACCATTGATTGATATACGGAGTTAATTATTTTTTTATTTTTACCCAGCTCATTTTTTTTAAATCTTATTCACCTTTTTTCTATGTTTTTACTTATCAATAGCAAAATTACGTTGGCGAGAAAATGGGAAAAAACTGTAACGTGAATGCTATTGATGCTCATGCAATAAACTTTTAGAGATGTAGGTATTTGCATAATCATTTGTTACTTCTCAAAGCAAGGAGATATGCACGAGTTTGTGCCACTCACGTGATTACAGTAGAAACATGGTGGCTGAGCAAAGGTTAGTCGCGCTAAACTGGGGCAGCCCGCGGTTCTTCGGCAAGAGCTCGCAACAAGTGAGCTCGTGCCGCCTCCCGACCCGCGCATGTGTAAGTGTGCCATTTATATGCTCAAGCGTGCAGCGAAGATGTCGTGCTTCTTTTGCGTCTTCCGGGCAATCTTTAACTCTTTTGTTTTGCCACACTCACAGTGTAGAGAGAAAGCTGCACTTTGAAAGCCAGAAAAGCACACAAAGCAGAGTGGTCCAGTGGGTGGAACGTACCCACTCTTTTTGCGCAGCTCTAAGTAAGCGAGTGCTCTCCCAGGAAAACAGCAGCCCAGCCATCTCTGGGGCGAAACTCGCGCGTGCGCGCTCCGGCGGAGACGCAGCGAACAATTTAATTACTCTGAAACAAACAAACACACGCGCGCAGAAAGGAGTAGACTGTGAAGAATGTTCGCCTCCAGCCACGGCCACCGCTGGCGCCTCGCGTAGACTTTGGACGACGACCGCCGCTGCTGAGGTTAGCGCAGCGGTCGGAGTAAACATTCTCGCGCTGTCGTGAACTGTAGATTTGTTCACAATGCTTTGTTTTGTTTTGTTTCCCTGGGCTGATGGCTACCTACGTAGCTTTGTCTTCTTCAGTTTATTTATTTCTTTGTTGCACTTGCTCCACGACGCTGCTACCAGTTTTCTCCTTTTGCCGACCGCTGTGCGCTATTGAGGCAAGCCTTAGGAATAGTTATGAAAGCTGCCGCTGAGCCTTCGCAAGGCTGTGGCTGAATGAGTAAAAAAAAAACAATTTGAGCAGCCGAGCTACGCTCTAGTAACGTGCGTTGGTCGAGTTTCTGGTAAAAAAGTGGCGTCGGGATCCTTGTGGTAGCAACCCTGGACCCCTTTTATAGGTATCCCCTTAGAGGAAGTCCGCACGGAATCCCTGGAATGCTAGAAGGACTTCTCCGACTAGTGGAGACCTTGTGTATCGTTACCGCTGTTGCAATGCTTCACATTTCTAGGTTCAAATATCTTCCTCGTGCTATATAAGAGCTCTTAGCGCAAACTTCTTGCAAGACTTTTTAAATCCGTGTTCCGAGTTAACTAAAACCAGTCTGCTATCGGCTTCGATTAGTTTGATCGTCATTTACACTTTAAGTACGTTGGCCTTGCATTCTTCAGCTCTTGTCGCCTACCTAGTACTAGAAGTCCTTAAATCTTCAGAAAAAAGAAGGCATATTCGCTAACACTATACTATACATTTCCAGAAAAAAACACTAATTTCTTAGCAGGAGGGGTGGGGGCGTAGTAAAATGCAGGTTGGTATATTCACTAGTATTTGTAGTTAGTGGACAGTGCAAAGTGGGCATGTTATTACAGCTGTTAAAGTGTTGCGGTGGTTACAGATTTGTTAGTACGGTTACTAATACTAGTTAAGTCCAATCAGCAACATCAAATTTGAACCTGTTCAGCTCATAAACTGAATGTGCATTTAGTAGTCTAGTTCGAGCTCACGTGTTTTTATGCTCTCTTTTTTCTCTCTCCTTTTTTCATTCCTCAATTCCCTTTCCCCACTGTAGGAGAGCAAACCGAATGCTCGTCTGGTTGACCTGCCCACCTTTCCTTGCTCTAGATTTTCCTCCTCATCCATAGTAGCGTGTCAAATCTATTGCAAATGCGTACAGTAAATAAAAACTGAAACTTTGACAGATTTGCTACCTTTTGCACTGCTAATTACGATAATTACTTTATGAAATGATCACAGTAAATATGCATCTCTATAGC
Organism: Rhipicephalus annulatus; assembly: GCA_013436015.1. Taxonomy (NCBI): domain Eukaryota; kingdom Metazoa; phylum Arthropoda; class Arachnida; order Ixodida; family Ixodidae; genus Rhipicephalus; species Rhipicephalus annulatus. Next base: position 27,223 of record WOVY01002649.1, on the reverse strand, counting down.
CCCTCTATAAGACAACGTATATAGAGGCTTGAAGAAACAGTAAACAAATACTCAGACGCATGCAAGTTTACGAAGGCTGTTACGCATGCAAAATCTATTTGAACATCAACATTGAGGGCTATTTTTGAACCTTCTTTGGGGTAGATACATGCCCCAGGTTACATATTATGAGTTGTCTATAAACATAGGCTCTCTATCGCGAAGGTATATGAAAGCGTGGCTGACGCATACCTCTCCCTACTTAATGTTCTGCGCTTTCATTAATTCTTGGGGAAACTCTTTGTTGTTTTTACATAGAATGCTGGTTTTATCTATGTGTGGTATACATGCACATTGATTGTAGTGCAGAGGCGGGGACGACAGAGCAAAGGCAATGCGAATGATTAGCTTAAGGCGTGCAATGTATCGTGCATCATACGTTTACGAAGAGTTTCAGAAAAGCTTAGCTCAGCCATTTTCAAAAAACAAAAAGCAGAAGAAAGCAGTCTCACAAGGAAGACTGAAATTCCGTTAAAAACAAGCTGTTGAAAAAATAATAAAATCACACGTATCAAAAGCTGTGTCTCATAAGCAATGATGACGCACGCACACGAGCAGACACTCACGCACGCAACCAGGAAAATACGCGCACAGGCAGGCATGTATACGCAGAGACACGCATGCAACCAGACACATAGAAAAATCTTTATACGTGTGTGCATGCACACAAACACACACACTAAGCGCCGATCAGAGTTGTTTGTTCCTAGTATTATTAGAGATTTGAGCTTCTTTTTCCCCCAAGTTTCATGTAAAATTTTCCAGTCTCTTGTGACGTTTTCGGGGCTTGTTTGCATTTTTCAGCACATATAGCTATATTAGTGATCATAAAATTTATCAATAGCTCGTTTCTCGTTGACTAATAGGGTGTTTGTCGATTACTTTGAGAAGTTGAATGTTGAAGTCGACGAGGCAAACATATCAGCAAGTGACGTCAACCATACACAACAAACCGGCCATTCAACGAAATGAAGACTACTCTGGGAACAATGTTAAAATGTAAGTGTGTGTTTTCGTTGACAATGGTGCATATATTCGCTGCACAAAGTACTTGAACCGATTTTTTTCATCTCATTTTGCATGTGAGTGATATTTTTATTATTAATAAATTACATGAAGCAAAAGTAGAATAACTAAAAAGTTTTTTTAGAATTTTATTTGGGATGGTTATCTGCTCGCTAGCCAGGTAGCATCTTGTGACTCTGGCTTAGGTGCACGTACGTCAGGGCACAGATTCGCACATTCACGCATACTTCACACGCACTGTACAAACACTCGCTCACACGCAATCGCATGCGTACTCACACGCACGCGCACGCCTATGCCTGTGCTCACAATGCACACATACATACTCTCGCGCACGATCACAACTACGTGCGTGTACGCGTAACCGTCGTGTACGCACACCCTTCTCCCCCAAACACGCACGCAAGCTTTGATGAGATGAGCTACCCTTTCATCCATCAGGTCGGCTTCCTCTTTGTGGCACGTGTCGAAGGAGAAGCACGCTTTACAAAAGATCACGAACTTTTGTTTGATGGCGAGTTGACCACTAATGCAACCCACGGGCACCGACTTGCTGAACTAGAATGTTTCTAATAAACAGAATATTGATCGAATTCTCGACGGAACGAGGCGCATGCATGGGCTCTAATCACAACCAGGCTCTGCACCGCAGCCACGTCGATTATACCGAAGCCGCCACTCAACGCAGGGGCGAAGGGCAATCCGCCAAACAAGCTGGAAAACGGCTTTGACCTCGCGTAGCCCAAGCGTGCTCCGTGCAATGTCTCGGAAGTGTCGCACACATTCATAACTCGGCGGCGACCGCACTGGTGTCAGCTGCAGTGCGGCATCGTCGGGCGGCTGCCAAAATAAATGGATCCACGGGCCGCGACGTTGCCGCCTTACAAGTAGGTCCAGGGAGAGAAGGAGGCTCGCAGCCGCTCGAGTTGAACACTGACTCGGGCAGGAGAACTGGTCGTGATTGATCGCTAGACGTCAGGAGAAAAAAAGTGTTTAACGTCGCTCTCTCGGCAAGGGTTTTAACGCCGTGGGCAAGAAAAAGGAAGCGGGGTTGTTGCGTAGAAGGTCGAAACATTGTGCCCAGGGAGGCGTAGAATGTACACCTGTTCGAAAGCGCTAGCTCGCTGTTTGTAAACGCTATGCATGCGTACGTTACTTGGATTGCACGTTTCCCTACGCAGTAGCGCCGCATTCGCTCTACGTGGCCCGCAGCTGCCCCTCGCTATTGCGGGCTTCTAGGCGCAACAGTCGGTTTCTCGAGAAAAAAAGAGTGCTCTGAGCGATGGAAGTCCCCATCTGCTGTAACATCGGAGGGGTTTTACTGTAACATTACAAGTTGAAAAGACGGCGGGCTGAGACCACCACGTCGTCCAGGAACGGAGATGTTTTCTTAGTGGCAGCCAGCGTTTGTCAAAGTGTTCAGGTGTGGTACGCTTGTGCACCTTGCCAAGTGTTACAATCACAAGCAAGATGACATTGGGCTGGAGGCAGTTTGGCACTTTCAGCTTAGTTCATTTCTGTTAGTCTTTGGTTGCAGGGTAAAAATTACTGGCTTTTTGCTGCCTGTGTGAAGAATCTAATTAAAATCCTGTCACCAGCACGGCTCGTGGCCAGCGGTAAAAGAAAGATTGAGAGGGAACTCAGATCGGTGCCGGCGCCGCCTGCTACTTTATCGCTAGAGACCAAAGAGAAGGCTGGAGAGGAGAGAAAGGAAGCCCGTGCTTACCATGGTGGCAAGGTTTCTTGCGACACGTCTGGTGGACCACTAATGTGGTGAAGTGCGACACTGTCACTAATTTAGAAGTGTTTCTTTTTTTTTTTGTTGCTGCCGTACATTATTCTTCGTGAAAAGCAATCGCGAACGTCGCGAGGCGACTTCAAGAACTTGAAGCCTCTTTGCATTACCGCTTTCACGCGCCGGAGAAGTACATCAGCTGACTTCGAAACACTGTTAGCTTGCTTGTATCGGCAATGAAAAAAAGCTAAAAAACAAAAAAAAATGCGTCATATTTGGCCTCAATAAGCTGGTATTGTTAATATCCGTGTACCTTGACTGTTTAGGGCAGCGCATTTTTACCATCTCACTTTGCCGAGGCCTCTTAGGCGCTTTTATCAAATCGGCCACTAACTGTATTGCAAAGAAAACATAGGTGTTATGTCCGGAAATCACTCCGCTAGAATAACCTATTGTAGGGGCTGTTCTCTACGTACCCTCAATAGTTGAGAGCGCACGTTAATGCAAATTACGTATACCCGTTCATAGATGAAAAATATAGTCGTATTTGAAAGTTGAAGTCTTCAAGCAGTACACTATAGACTGCAGCCATGAGTCGTCGAGAGGATCAGGTTGCTAACTTGAATCTTACCGTCATAATTGGAGTTTAAACATCTTGCATAAAAATAAACTCTGAAATACAACGTTATGTAGATACATATAAACGAGAGACCGCAGTAAAAGAAGAATTTGTCACTTTCTTTCAGTAGGCCATCTTTTCTCATAGTGTGATAGAAGACTTTGAGCGCAGCAGTTGCGCACTTCAACATGAGAGCACATTAGGCTGCATACACACCCTTGCTTTACATAACACATGTACCACACTGCCGGGTAGTCGAAGAATCTTAATCTGCAGCTCACCATGCATGCATGGCTCTGCTTAACTGCCTCACGTAGCCCCTGTTTACGAATGAAATAAAGTCAGCTCCTAAACAGCGTTTCCAGGAGCCGAAGTCTGATTCTAAACTCTTCTGATCAAAGCTGTCTGCAGTTCTCACACCATTTTTAAAAATGAATCATTGGGTAAATATACCAAAACCCATCGACGGTCATTTTGTTTTTTCAAAAAGCAAGTAAAGAGATTTATATCCCCTAACACGTACAAACACCCACGCTCAGAAATAAACGCCGGGAAATCAGAATGTTCTAAACAATACGGGCAATGCAGCAATTGTATAATTATCAGGGAAACTTTTTTTAGTTTCTGCTGCTGCATACCGCGCGGTTAATAAAAGCTGCACCATGATAAAGAGATCAGTATAATGAGGAACCATACAACAATTAAGGGAATGTGCCACATGTGTACCCTGATAATACAGCTTATGCATGTCCGTTTCACTAAAATGTAAGATGTAAAGCAATATTTCCCAAAACTTTGCGCTCGCGAATTTCTGCAATCGTGAAGCTGATTGAAGAGCTGTACGCGTTGTCATGGTTTTGTAGAAACGCGTCGCTCTCAAGCAGCGCGTGTTGCCGAGACCACCCAGTCTGTGACTTGCGAAAGGTGTTCTGCCTACGCAAACATTTTATAATTTTCTCGGCCTCATAGAAAAAAAGAATCAGGATGCATATTTTACATCAAACCACATTATACACTTGTCATGTTTCTGGTGGCTGCATCGTTTTAGTCCAAATTCTTTACATTATTTTTATTGGCATAGTTTTCTTTGAAACGAGTAAAGAACACCTCCGAAAGAGAACCTGAATATCCCGCGAGCAGGTGAAAGATTTTCGGTGGCTGAACTACAGCTCCGGTCGGCGGAGAAGCAGGTGGCTTCTGTATCTCTCTGACTTCATGCGGCGCGCAAACATAAAAAAAGGGTATTTTTAAGTTACCTTCTGCGAGTTTTCGGCACTTGCTACATTGTACATTAAACCAATAAGAAAACTCACGTCCCAAAGGGAAAAGTTATATGACGGCACTTTCGGCCTGATTCAAGCATGCTTCTGCAGCAGCTAAGGAAACCTGCCTGGTCAATGTTGCATTAGGAATTTCGTTGAGGATGTCTCTTTCCAAATCCTGTTATTCGTCTTGTATCGGCGAAAATGTAAGAAATAAACATATCGGAGGAACTGCAAGAAGCTTGGTGATTTTATTGTAACGAGTTTATCTACGCACGCGGGAACTTCCACATGTGGAACACTAAGGGAATTATTGAGTAGATGGGGGTTTTTTTATGCTTGGCCATCGTAGGCATTTCTCGCACAGGTGGTTATGTAGACGACATATTCAGTTGTTAAACGCCTTTACCAACCTTTTCTGCTTGATCATTTACCAAAGATACACAACGTGGCAGCCTTCCCAACGTGGTTTTGGCAAGGCCGTATGTTTCATTAGTTTCCCTAATTGACGCGATTGTTTACTACCACGATGAATCGCACGAGTTATTAACCATTATGCCGTTAGTAAAAAACCAACGCCCATTAACAACAATGGCCATATCTTTGTGGTCAAGAAGGCCTCTCCGTTATAAAACATTTTCACTAAATTAAAGCCATGTTCCGAAACCCAGGTGGTTTTGGGTTGCCGATATATTATCCACACTTCGACAATGAGTTTCGAGTTTGAATTGTGAGTCCGGGGCGTTTTACTGCAAAGAATTCATTTTCCCGATCATCCACTAAATCAACTGCCTCGTCCCGCCGGGCAGAGGAGCCAACCGGAGTTGGCTAACCTGTCCTCCTTTTTTATAGTTTGTATCTTTTTCTTCGAATCTATTTTGAATATTTTGAGCTTAACCCACCAAGTTTCGAAAAATATTTGCTGCATCAAACTATTTCTTTTTCTTGATTATCTCACTCGTCGTACACCCGCGTCGGCGCTCCCGTGCATCAAAACTGCTTTAAATACGTATAGCCATGCCCCACCACGGTGGTCTAGTGGCTAAGGTATTCGGCTGCTGAACCGCAGGTCGAGGGATCGAAGCCAGGCTGCGGCGGCTTCATTTACAATGGCGGCAGAAATGTTGTAGGTCCGTGTGCTCAGATTAGGGTGCACGTTGCAGAACCCCAGGTGGTCGAAATTTCCTGAGCCCACAACTACGGCGTCTCTCATAAGTATATGATGGTTTTGGGACGTTAAACCCCACGTATCAATCAATCAATACGTATAGTCGTATCGTCCAACTTGCGAGCCTGAGAAAGGGTTGATACAACCGAGCGACGGAGATCGCCGCGCGCGCCGCCGTCTATTTCGTTCCCGCTGCTCAAACCTGTGCTCTCTTATTTTCCTCGCAAGCATCCCTCTCTGCCCCTTCGTCTGCTCTCTCAACAAAGGAGGCGTTTTGGACCGGGGCCGGTTTCTTATTGGCGCCGCTATCTCATTTGGGCTTGCGATGGCGTCGCGCGAAAAGCGCGCGCTCGCGTTCCTCCTCCGCATCGGCTGCAGTGCCGGGAAGGGGCCGGCAGAAATCAGCGAGCCTAGTTAGGAAGCCTGCCGGGTTTCTGCCTCTTGAAATGACTACGTTGAGAGCCTATTTTCCGGCCCAGCGAACAGCCGGGCCGGCCCGTTCCTCTCTGCTTTACTCTTTTTGAGCTCGCTCTCCTTCCGCCCACGCACTTCATCCCCGATGTAGCTTCCGCTCCTCAACGCCGTTCCTACCCTTCCCAGGAGCTTCTTTTTTTTTCTTCTTGGTTTACTTCTTTACCCCTGAACTTTGGCAGCAGTGCGCTTTACTTCGGCTCTAATTTTATTTTGCCCCTCTTTCGACCGGCTCGTTTCTTAGCGCTGATTTCTTGGTTTCCCTCTCGGGAAAGCATAGCAGACAGGCACCGGTTGGTGTATGGAAGCGCGCTTACAATTTTGTTTCACATCTGCTTTTATGTTTCCACGCAGGTTTTTTTTTTCAATTTGGCTTTGTTTCTCAGCTGCAATGCTCTGTAGTGCAACTTTGCTGCATTCTTTTTCACCCCCTTTTGCAAGTCGTGCAGTGGTGACGCAGCTTTCCCCCCCCCCCCTCTACTCCAGTTTTTTTTATTTTGCCCTCTTTTGTTCTTCGCTAGCCACAAGTCGGGCAGAAGAGGGTCCATACCTACCGGCCAACTTGCCTACACCACCCCTCCCCTCACGTTGCGTGCCCAGTGCACGCTGTGCAAGCCACGGCGGCGCTGCGTGAATTTATGCCGGCTGGTGTAATTGCCGGTTCCTGGAAAGGCGCCTGCTGAAACCTCACTCGCGGTCAGAAATTGCCCTATTTCGTGAGCACGTAGTGAAAGAAGCTGTGAAAAGACAAAAAATAGGATGCCCGTCAAAAACAAGTACGTAAGACGGCGCACCCCACTCTATCGCCTTCTGCCTGTTTCGGTCTTTTCTTCTTTTTTTTTCTTGATTATTTTACCATCCAGACCAAAAAAGTTGGCCGGGGTTCTCATGCATACGAAATGTTAGGTACGCAAACAAAGCATCAATGGTGGCTTTTGTTTCTTGCTTCGAGCCGTAGGATCCTTCGCTGTGTCCACTCGATATATGTGAGAGCTTGTCAGTGGCGGGCACCATCGTTCCAGAAATCACTAACGTGAAAGGTGAATTCGCTGTATTTAACGGTTTGACAGCTAGCTTGAAGAGCTGTTGAAGAGAAATGCGCGTCATAGCAAAGCCCTTTTTGATAACTATTTTTGTGAGCTTTAGAGCCAACCTGGTACTGATAAGTAATCTACGGTAACAGTCGGAGAAATTAAAGAGGAATGTTTTGTCCAATAATCATTTATTCAATAATGAAATAAAATAAAAACTAAGATAGCTGACACCCCCTTTTAAAGCTGGGGTAAAAAGAAGCTTTTGTGTAAAGGAAATAGCAGAATGCTTAAATACTAACAAAAGTATAATGACTGTAGCACGACCAATAGCACAGGCAAGATATTTTGATGAATTCCTATCAAGCATTTTCATTACGCTCCTTACGATATATTTATAATTTTATTCATAGATCAACGAAGTTCACCTCACTTTTGTAATGCGTGAGTGAGGTGAACTTTTCATTGGTATCATCGCATCATTCACCAAATAATGCTCACTGCAAGACAGAATAATCTCTTTCTGTAAATGGTATGAGTATGCTTGCATTTGAGCAGCAGAGCTAGACTGTTAAGATGCTTGCTATAGGTGTACAATTTTGCGCGATATTTACTTAAATTAGTGTGGTCAAAGTTTAATGATAATTAAGTTAGTATAAAGTACTCTGCCGCTTTTTTTTTCATTTCTGAATACGTATCATCATACCGCACTTGGTCAAACTGTAGAAACCGTGTGTAGGTGAGAGACTCAACACTTCCTGCTAAAATATTGCGAAATGTTTTATATGCCTCACCCTAAGCGGCAGACGCATAACTTATTTTTCGAAGAGAGATATTTGTGTTATGTTGCTGTCATTAACCTCGGAAGCAGATATGGCGTTCTACTGAGTATTAGACTCCATTTCTGGTCGAGTTCATAAAATACAGATCACCTTTGGTAAAAAAGAAAAATTAGAGAGCACAGCTGCTCCTGCATTGCTCTTGTTATTTTGAGATTTTGAGATTTGGTTTATTACACCATAATCGATCCATAATAATGTCTACAGTTTGAAAAAAACATTTTGAATAACAACTGGGCAGAACACCAAGCGCATTTGTTCAATACAAATGTGTCGGCAGTGTAAGGTAAACTGATAGCATGCGCAGGAAGCGACGTGAAAAAAAAACGAGACACAATAGGCTGCTGCCTTGTGTGGCACTGGAAGCGAGTGAAAATAACAACACGGGCTGCGGCGGCCGCAAATGTGTACATGGCGCAAGGGCCGTAGATAAAACGGTCGGCCTGTTGCGAAACTCTCAAAAGGCCGCCGCTGCTGCCCGAATGGCAACGTTCTCGCTCCGCACTGGTTTTCGAGGAAGCTCATAGAGATAGCCCACGTTTCCCCCCACGGTTTGATAAGTGGACCCTCGCGGGCTCCGTGAGAATGGCGTGAGCCTCTCTCCGCAATCCTCATCACGTTGGCTGGTTCAGGCGGGGCGTATCACAGACGCTCTCAAAAATTGTGGAGCCCATTCCACGCCCACGTCGAGATACGTCCCCGGCGACTGGACGGCTGGGGAGAGCCGAGCTGCGTTTGTCAGCGGAGGGACTTCGGACTTGAGTGCGTGCTCTTTGCCGAAACGAGGAAGCACTGCGCTTTCCTTAATCCACTCCAAGCCTTGTGCGAGAGTTGGCCGAGTTGCGCGCTTTGGTGCTCGTAATGGTGGCGTGGTCGTTTATTAGCACTGAGGCTAGCGGCCCCCTGAACCTCGTTCAATGGTCGTGCCCCCAGCCCTTGAAGGTTGCGAAGATCGGGAAGCAGGGCGACGTCGAAATGGCGCAAGCAAGCGCGCTGACTGAGCCATAGGTATGTAGGCAGTCTGAGAAGAAAAAGGAATGCGACATTTCCCAAAAAGCGCATGGATAAAAGTGAAGAAGTACAGGAAAGAAGGAGACCGGAGTCGCTACGTTCCTTTCTGGGGGAATGGCGCACGTACGGGTCTCGAGCCTAGCTGCCGCCGGCCTACCACGGCCGTTTTGGGGAGTAGACCAGGCATAAGCCCTAGCGACGCCGCCCGGCAATCGCAACTTTCTGTCGACGTGAGTGGCTTGATTCATGGGCTGGGCACAGCTAGTGTACCCTTCTACTTTTCTTGTTTCTGCTTTACGTAACCTTCGTGCCAGCCAGTGCAACTTGTCCGCTGCTGTCTGGTCGGTGTGTTGGCCGAGGGTCAGCCACGATTGCTGGTTGAGCGCGTCTGCGCTACTGCGTCTTCTCTTTTGCTCTTCAGGTACGCCTTGCGACCAAGGTCTACGGTTTGCCGAGTTCAAAGCCAGTGCTACTTGGCTGCATCTTTTCTTGTGTGTGTGCGCTGCCTGCTGTATAGGCGAGACCGAAAAGCACCGAATAACGTCGCAAATACGAATTATGGCGGTGCCACTTTTCTCCGCACCAACACAGTGCCTGTGTCGAGACCTTGTTGCGAGTGCGAAGCGGTACGTGGTCGGAAAGTTCAGGCACATCGGGGCAGTATGCGACTTTAATGACACACTGTTTGGTCACTGAAAAGAATGCTAAATAACAACATTTCTTTTCTCACCGAGTTTTTGTTCTGTATTGCGGTTCTGTACTGCGGTTGAATCAAACAATGTGTTTTCTCTTCCGAAACTTGTTGGGAAACTTGAAACTTTTGTATTTCAGTCAGAAATGTTGGGAACCGTTTTCTTAAAACAAAGAGAGGAGCTTTTTACCAACCTTAACTGAAAACAAAAACTATTTCTGATTATTAAATACATCAAGATTTTCATCAATACTGGCAATTTGCGATGGTGGTGGACCAGCGGCAAGAAAATACAAACAAAATTATTTAAAAATTTGCCTGCTTCACGTAAAGCGTTCTTATAAGGCACTCCTATAAGGCATTCTTTCGCGTGAGCCAAAATGTTCTTCATGATCGCATGTTGATTGATTGATTGATTTGTAGGGTTTAACGTCCCAAGATCACTATATTGTAGCGAAACGTCGGGGTTGTTCAAGTAAGGCGCATCGGACGACCAGGGAGACGAATAAGCGTGGGTGAAACTCCGCTGAGGCAATCGATGAGACGTCAAGACGATGATTTCGGGGAGCACTCATTGGGGGTTTATTTAGCTAACACAACTTATATTTACAAAATGCACTGGGTCACAAAGACAAAACATGGAAAATGGTGGCATACCCCTCGGCCGGCATGGCCTGGTCTCCGGTGGTGAGATCCGCCGCTTACTCCCGACTCCGCTCCGCTCACTTTTCAAGTTCAAACATCCTCTTTTTAACCCTTGGTCGAACAAAGAGTCTTCACAAAAACCAATCACATGTTCGGACTCGCAGCATCTCAACCAATCACAGAAACACTTTCATAAAAGGCACTACATTTGTAAAAACCTCCTTACCAAAATGAAAACACGCAAAGGGAAAGGTTCTCCGCACGTGACACTCTCTCCCATACCAAGCCGTGCTGCCTCCTTCGGCCGACTACCGTCGGCGGCCGTTCCCACGCTCGGGCCCCGTAAGTTCTTTCGTTAATTGTTGCTTTCTAGAAGCTTCTTTAAGAGCGATGGGTGCATTATTGCTTACCAGGTGTACATGCGACAGCGAGGCGCCCCGACATCCTAACAAGAGCGCGGGGGAATATGGTCGTTTGCCGGCCGCCACTATGTCTCGGTCAGGCTAAGTGGTCGCGTCCCCATGTCATTTTCAATGACACGCGTGCCTGTTCACAATGGCTTAGACTCAGACGGTGGCGCCGGACCGGCCTCTTGCTAGACGCTTTTCCGGGTAAGCTTTCCCCTTCGAATCCCGAACGGGGGCGACCTTGACTGCTCCGTTTTTAAGCCGTAAATGCAGCGTGTAGGCTCCTGTCCCAGGCTGGAAAACACGATTTACCCCACATTCCATTAAAGTCAAAAGCCGAAGCTCTGTAATGGCCAGAGAAACAAACCCAAAGGTAGAAGAGTACAAAGAAAGACTTAAAAAAGAAGCAGAGGAGTTGGTATTGCACAAATTTCCTGAGAAGATACGGAAGCTGGAAACCTTGCTCTCGCGACACCTCCCCCCTACGAAAAAGAGTGCCCCACTCGTTTTATCTGCAAAACACGACAATAAATAGACTAATATACAATAATAAATACTATATAAATAAAGACAATAAATAGACTAATTATACAAAAGGTTTTGCATTCAACAAGTGTGTGAGATGTTTTAAAAAAATTACATAAAACAACAGATGAAAAACAAAACAAAATCATTGGACACAGAAATATATGGTGTTAAGGCGTTTATAAGCCGGCAACGAGCGAGAATATATAATGGCGACAGTCACAGCCAAGCACGGGCTCTCAGCGCGAGCGGCGTCCTTCTTGGGTAGCCCCACTAGAAGGTACTCAAGAGTTCGACCCATTTCATAGTTCGGAGGCTTCGCTACAATTACCCCGGGGTCGAAGAGGGAGCCGCCTGGCGACCTAACAGCTTGTTATTATGAGCGGGTCATAATAAAGCTTCAGGCGCTCCACGTTGACGATGTCTCGCCCACGGCGGCGCATGTCCGAAGATTGTTCAACGGGTTCGATCAGATAGTTGACGGGTGAGGTGCGCTCGATGACACGGTAGGGGCCTTCGTATTTGGGACGTAGTTTGGAAGAGAGGCCAGTGGCAGAGGTCGGGATCGAGAGCCATACAAGCGCACCAGGAAGGAACGTGGGCTCAGAAGTGGTGGAGCCATCACGGATACTCTTCTGCCGCTCTTGCTCTTGCGTCGTAAAAGTCTTGGCAAGCTCGCGACACTCTTCAGCAAGCCTGGCTGTCTCGGAAATAGGTGTACACTCAGATGGATCCGGCGTGTACGGGAGTATTGTGTCCATGGTGTGCGACGGGTGCCTTCCGTACAGCAAGTAGAAAGGTGAAAAACCAGTCGTGCTCTGAGGGGCGGTGTTGTAGGCGTAGGTGACGAAGGGCAGTATATTATCCCAATTAGTGTGGTTGGCAGCGACGTACATAGAAAGCATGTCGCCGAGGGTGCGGTTAAAGCGTTCGGTGAGGCCATTCGTCTGTGGGTGGTAAGCAGTAGTTTTGTGGTGGACAGAATGGCACTCCGTCAGAATGGCTTCGACGACTTCCGACAAGAAGACACGGCCTCGATCGCTGAGAAGCTCTTGGGGTGATCCGTGGCGCAGTATAAATCGATGCAGCAGGAAGGACGCAACATCGCGCGCAGCAGCCGCAGGGAGAGCGGCGGTTTCGGCGTATCGCGTTAAATGGTCAACGGCAACGATGGCCCAGCGGTTACCAGCCGACGTCAGAGGAAGTGGTCCATACAAATCGATACCTACGCGCCCAAAGGGACGGTCAGGGCAAGGTAACGGTTGTAGACTGGCGTGCGACATGTGGGCTGACGGTTTACGGCGTTGGCAAGTGAGGCAAGAGCGAACGAACTGCTGCACATAGCGGTACATCCGCGCCAGAAGTAGCGTTGTCGAATGCGTTGGTAGGTTTTGAATACCCCAGAGTGCGCGCATTGCGGATCAGAATGGAAAGATTCACATATCTCTGACCGCAGACTGCGGGGTATCACGAGTAACCACTGCCGGCCGTCGGCGTCGTAATTGCGTCGGTGTAGGAGGCCGTCACGAATGGCGAAATGGCGAGCTTGACGACGCAATGCACGCGTGGATGGCGTTGCGGATGGATCAGAGAGCATGTCGATGAGCGGGCCGATCCAATTATCCTTTCGCTGTTCGGTAGCGATGATGTCAACATCAATGGCAGAAACAGCAGCCGAGGATACTGAGCAGAGCACATCACCTTCAGGCAGAGGGGAGCGCGAGAGGGCGTCGGCGTCAGCATGCTGGCGTCCGTTGCGGTACAGCACGCGGATATCGTAGTCTTGTAAGCGAAGAGCCCAACGGGCGAGACGGCCTGAGGGATCCTTCAATAATGAAAGCCAGCATAGTGCATGATGGTCGGTGACGACATCGAATGGGCGACCATACAAATAAGGTCGAAACTTTGTAAGAGCCCAGACGATCGCCAGGCACTCTTTCTCCGTGACGGTGTAGTTTTTCTCGGCTCTCGTGAGCGTACGGCTTGCATATGCTACGACATATTCAGGGAATCCGGGTTTTCGCTGCGCCAGGACAGCGCCGAGGCCTACTCCGCTGGCGTCCGTGTGCACCTCCGTTGGGGCTGTAGGGTCGTAGTGGCGTAGAATGGGAGGCGACGTCAACAAATGGCGGAGCTTCGCGAACGCGTCGTCGCACTCGGATGACCACGAATTGAAGGGCCCGTTGCTTCCAAGGAGCTTCGTCAGCGGTGATATGATCGTGGCGAAATTTCGTATGAAGCGTCGGAAGTATGAGCACAGGCCCACGAAACTACGCAATTCTTTGACAGATGCAGGTTTGGGGAATTCGGCCACGGCCTGAAGCTTGGCAGGATCAGGAAGAATGCCGTCTTTGGACACGACGTACCCCAGTATGGTGAGTTGCCGTGCTGCAAAGTGGCACTTTTTCAGATTTAGTTGTAAGCCGGCATTGCTCACACGTGCGAAAACTTCTTTCAGACGTTGGAGATGCGTGGAGAAATCCGGAGCAAAAACAATGACATCGTCGAGGTAACACAAGCACGTGTACCATTTCAAGTTGCGCAGCACAGTGTCCATCATGCGCTCAAAGGTCGCAGGTGCATTACATAGACCAAACGGCATGACGTTAAACTCGTACAAGCCGTCTGGCGTGACGAAGGCGGTCTTTGGTCGAGCGTCGTCAGCCATGGGTACTTGCCAGTACCCCGAGCGCAGATCGAGAGAAGAAAAAAAATCGGCTCCATGAAGGCTGTCAATCGCGTCATCGATGCGTGGAAGTGGATAACATCCTTGCGAGTGATCTTATTGAGCCGTCTGTAGTCCACACAGAACCGCACAGAACCGTCTTTCTTCGCAACAAGAACAACAGGAGACGCCCATGGACTGTCGGAGGGCCGAATAACGTCGCGTCGGAGCATATCGTCAACCTGATCATTAATTACTCGACGTTCAGCAGGCGACACGCGATATGGACGTTGCCGTAAAGGTGGATGGGCACCAGTGTCGATGCGATGCGTAACAACGGACGTGCGACCGAGAGAACTTCGCCCGACATCGAAAGAAGAACGATATTCTTGTAACAGGTCCAGAAGTTGGGAACGCTGTACGGCCGTAAGGTTGTCAGCGATGGAGGGGCCAAATACATCAGCAGACGACGAATCAGAAGTGGAAACAGCATTGATGGTACACGACCTTGGAGCGCGCGTGTCATCGGGTACGTCCAGGACTTGTGCGTCGTCGACTGGTTCCACTCTGCCGAGACATTCCCCTCGAAGCAAGGTAACAGCGTACGGGAACGGGTTGGTTACAAAAATAGCAGTGTTGCCCTGGTTGACCTGCACGGTCGCGAAAGGTACTAGCAACCCTTTCCTGCTGCAAGCGCGGTCAGATGGCGAAACAAGTCCAATGGTGTCGGAGAGACCAGCGCAGTAGACGACACAGCCGTCGTCGAGTTTGGAGGCACTGTTGTATCGTCTTTCGTTAGAATCTTGCTCAGTGTCGGGGGACTGTCTTCTGGCGTCAAATGCGAAAAGGGTGAGAGCTCAATTTCGGCGGCGGCACAATGGATGACGGCGTCATGGCGGGAGAGAAAGTCCCATCCCAGGATGACGTCATGAGAGCATGCCTGAATAACGATGAACTAAGGGCGACATACAGAACGTCCTGGATGACAACGCGAGCTGTGCACCCTGCTGTAGGATGAATCCGGTGCAAACTTGCAGTACGGAGGGATAACCCAGAAATTGGCGTCGTCACTTTTCGAAGTAAGCGGCAGAGTTTTTCGTCCATAACTGATACGGCAGCTCCAGTGTCAATAAGAGCCGATGCACAAACACCGTCCACAAGCACGTCAATGACATTCGAGGGGCTGCTCTGAGGGCTTTCACATTGCGATAGCGTCGCAGTCCTTGCCTCAGGGACTGCGACGACTAGTTTTCCCGCTCATGAGCTGCCGCACTTGGCCGCATGGGAGACAGGGAACGGCGTCGTGGAGACGGTGATCGTCGAGATGGACCTGGGCGAGATCGAGGTGGCATAGACGGTGGTTCTTCGCGATAAGGACGGCTGAGTTGGCCAGCAACAGGTGAAGAAATTGGAGCCGGCTGTACGCGATGGCAATAACGGGCCACGTGACCGGCGTAACCGCAGGCAAAGCAGATGGGCCGGTTGTCGGGTGTGCGCCATCTGTTCACCGGGGTAGGTCTCACCCATGTCGCAAGGGCTGATGGACGGAACGGTGGCTGCATGGTGGACTGAAGCTGAGGCTGAGGGGTTACGTCAACATACGTAGCGGGCATGCCCGCTGCAACGGACGGAGGTCGTGCAGCAGCTTCAGCGTAGGTCAGAGGGGCGGGTGCTTGAACGACTTGGGTGGCCTGGCGACCACTTGCGCGTAACTCAGGGACGCAGGAGCCGGAGGCTGTTGGGGGTGGTAAGCAGGCATTACCTCCGCTATTTCCTGTTCAATCGCTCGGCGGATGGGAGGGAGAACGGTAGTAGCCGATTGTTGAACAGCAGGTTGGTGGGAAAAGGGCAGGAGGGAGAACTGACGCGCGATTTCCTCACGGATAAAGGACTTCAGTTCTGCCATCAACGCCACTTGGTCACAACTGGCCTCCAAGCCAGCAAGCGTTGCAGCTCGTGGTGGGGAGCGTCGGGTCATCGAACGCTGCCGGCGGAGCTCCTCGTAGCTCTGGCACAGTGTGATGACCTCAGCCACCGTGCCGGGGTTTTTGGCAAGCAGCATCGTGAAGGCATCATCGTCGATGCCTTTCATGATGTTTCGAATCTTGTCAGACTCGGACATGGTGTGATTGGATTTGTTACATAGGTCGAGGACATCTTCAATATAGCTGGTGAATGACTCACCAGCCTCCTGAGCACGTTCACGCAAGCGCTGCTCGGCTTGCAGCTTGCGAACAGCAGGGCGGCCGAAGACGTTGACGATTGCGGTCTTGAAATCGGACCAGGTGGCAAAATCGGACGCGTGGTTGTTGTACCACAAACTGGCGACACCGGCAAGGTAAAACACCAAGTTGGTCAGCTTGCCGTCCTCGTCCCATTTGTTGGGGACGCTCACGCGGTCGTAGATGGCGAGCCAGTCCTCCACGTCAGTGCCATCAGCGCCAGTGAAGATGGGTGGATCGCGGATTCTGGGGACACCGGAACAAGGGGGTGGCATTGGAGGAGGCGTTTGCTGAGAAGCGTCTTGGTACATAGTAGATGGCAGGGTACGTGATCGTAGCTCCAAAGGCATAGACAGGGATCGCAGCACTCTCCACCAAATTGTTAAGGCGTTTATAAGCCGGCAACGAGCGAGAATATATAATGGCGACAGTCACAGCCAAGCACGGGCTCTCAGCGCGAGCGGCGTCCTTCTTGGGTAGCCCCACTAGAAGGTACTCAAGAGTTCGACCCATTTCATAGTTCGGAGGCTTCGCTACAATGGGTTCACTCATTGGTACTGCAATACAATTCAGTGTCCGTTTCGTAAGCACTGACATTCTGTTGTGCGTTGTTATTACTTGAAAATGTCTTCCAGTCCGAGTAAAGTTCAGTGTCCGTGTCGTAGCTTTCGCACTGCTGTACTGGAACACTGGTCTGTGTCCCGCGCACACAATGTTGCAAACGGAGTTCCTGATCCACTCGCGAACCGCACTCGCGCACATCACCATTGGAGCCGCACTCGCGCACAACACTTTGATGCAATCCGTGGTCATCTCTCCTGGCACTTCCCTCGCGCACATCACCACCGAGATCGCGCACCTCATGATTATCATCAGACTCATCGTCCGCGTCGTCGGCATCGGAGCCCAATCGAACGTGGCAGGGCTTTAAACGCGCCACATTCACAACGTCACGTTTTTTCCCAGTTTGGTCTACCACCTCCCAGTTGTTCTCGGCTACCTGGCGCACAAGACGGAAAGGTCGGTGATATTTGTGAAGAAGCTTCGTCGTCTTCCCTTTCGCCCGGGAGGGAGTCCACAAGTACACCAAGTCGCCCTGATGATAAACAGCACTTCGTCGCCTAGCATCATAGCTGCGCTTGTTTCTTCTCCTGCTGACGCTTTCTCCCGTTCATTTACTATTTTTCGAGCCTGCCGCAGCCTGCAGGCCACTTTCATTGCATCCAGGGTGTAGTCAAATCCGCGTTGCGCACCTGACCCTACATCCACCGGTAGTGTCGGTTCATGCCCGTGAATAAGAAAGAAGGGAGTGAATCCAGTCGTCTCGTGGGTGGAAGAATTGTATGCAAAAAGGACGTACGGTAGGAATTCATCCCAGTCGCGGTGGTGTGAGGAAACGTACATGCTGAGCATGTCAGCCAACGTGCGGTTAAAACGCTCGCACAAGCCGTTGGCCTGTGTGGCATGCTCGCTACCCACGAGGCGGAATATTTCTTCGGTCAAGTTGGCGACAAAGTGCTGCCCACGATCGCTTATTACTTTCTCCGGGGTACCATGACGTAGGACGATTTGTTCGACGAAAGCTCTTGCTGCTTCTGCGGCAGTGGCCGCTGGACACGCGACAGCCTCGACCCATTTCGTATGGTAGTCGGTAATCACGACGATGTAGCGGTTCCCTGCTTTAGATTTAGTGAAAGGCCCAATGAAGTCCATGCCCACCTGCTGAAAAGGTCGACCTGCAGGTGGGATCGGTTGGAGGAAACCGACCGGCCTCCCCGGTGGTTGCTTTCGTGTCTGGCAGTCGGGAGGAGAGAACGTACTTGCTTACGTACGAGAACATCTTCGGCCAGAAATATCGGCAACGAACTTTCTCCCATGTGCGCTTGGCACCTAAGTGGCCTGCCGTGGTGGCGTCATGGCAGTACCTTAAAATCTCAGATCTCAAGCACTTGGGGACAACGAGCGCAGCACGATCCTCCTGAAACCCTTTCGCCCTTAGATACAGTACACCGTCGATCAACCGAAAGCTCCGTGCCGTTCTTTTAGTTTTCCTGACAACGGGCGCATCCGGGTGCTCGAGGTGCTGTATAATTTCTTTCATCCATGGTCTGCCCTCTGCTTTTTTCCAACATCCACCTGATCCAGAACCAGCAACGTAAGGGGTTTTCTTCGCTTACAGGCGCGGGATCATGAGGAAGGCGGGAAAGCGTGTCGGCATTTCCATTCTTGAGGCCAGGGCGGTGTCGCAACGTTATGTCAAATTCCTGAAGCAACAGAGACCATCGCATAAGTCGACCGTTCGGATTCCTTACTTTCATTAGCCAAGCCAGGCTGGCTTGGTCAGTCACGACCGTGAACTTAGCACCAAGACGTATGCCGAAACTGTCCGCAGGCGTACACAACGGCGAGGCATTCTTTCTCAGTTGTACTGTAGTTCATCTCAGCCTTGTTAAGGTGGCGGCTGGCATAGGCGACGACTCTCTCTTGAGTTCCAATTTTCTGTACAAGCACGGCGCCAATGCCGTAATCACAGGCATCAGTGTGCACCTCTATCGGCTTTCCGGCTCAAATTGACGCAGAATTGGGGCTGTGATCAGCTTCTCTTTGAGGGTTGCATGGCCACTTCGCATGCCGCATCCCAGACGAAAGGAACATCCTTTTTGGTTAAGTTGGTCAGAGGTCGAGAAATGCGAGAGAAATCTTTGATAATATCGCCGATAGAGTTACAGATTCGGAGAAAGCTCCTGTACACCTTTCTTGTTTCGTGGCTTTGGGAATTTTCGATCGCTGCTACTTTGTCTGGGTCCGGCCGGATGCTTTCACCTGTGAGAATGTGTCCAAGATATTTGATCTCCTGGCGAGCGAAGCTGCATTTCTCGGACTTCAGTCGTAAGTTTGCCACGTCCAAAGCCGAAAAACACACTTTCCAAATCTTGCAAATGAGTTGCCATAGTCTTCGAGAAAATAACGATGTCGTCCAAGTAGGCCAAACAAACTCTCCAGAGAAGACCACTGAGGACTTTGTTAATCATTCTCTGGAATGTGGCAGGGCGTTGCACAGGCCGAAAGGGACAACATTGAATTCGTACAGGCCGGGTCCACAGGAAAATGCGGTCTTTTGCTTATCTTCCTCCTTGATGCCCACTTGCCAGTAGCCTGATGTTAGATCAAGTGTGGTGAAGTATTTGACCCCTGTAGCACGTCGAGAATGTCATCAATTCGTGGCAGTGGGTGCACATCTTTTTTAGTGACCTCATTGAACTCTGCGGAAATCGGACGCAGAAACGGCCAAGTCCCATTTGCTCTTCACGAGGACGACAGGTGATGACCAAGGACTGTGAGACTCTCTAATTATCCCCATCGGCAGCATTTCTTCTACTTGTTGCTCAATCTGTTGTCTTTCAAAAGGGGAATGACGATATGGGTGCTGATGAATTGGTCGAGAATCACCTGTGTCGATCACATGTTCAGCGACATGAGTCTGCGGATGGGGTTGTCACTGCTCGTAAATAGATGGCGGTATTTCTCAATGAGCGACAGCAGTTCATCCCGCTCAGATGGCTGTAGGTGATCCCCAGTCTCTATGTCAAGCTCTTGAGGCACTGGATCGTTCTCGGGGGCCGTGATTGCCAGCTGTGCGTCATGAATAGATGAAGCCCATCCAAGCTTTGTTCCGCTGAGCAGGTTTACTGGCGACATGGTAGGATTAGCCATGCGAATGAGGCCTCTCCCATGCACGATCCTCGTTATCGTGCGTGCAACCTGAAGTCCGTTTCTGAGCGTGCTGTTCGGTTCGACGAGGTGAATTCCGTCCCTTGCGACCTTTACTTCAATAGCGACTTCTGTGCGAGGTTCAATGCAAATTTGCTCGTGGCACCGCACTGTAAGTACATCATTATGTTCGGGGGCACTTGAGTCTATACGCAGCCGGAAAATTCACCGTTTAGTTGCAGCTCTTTTTTGGAGAAATCAATGAGAAGCCGGGCTGCTCGACAAAAAGGAAGACCACCGAGTAGCTCGCTCGGGCAATCCTTGACCACTAAAAAACGTCTCGTGAGCTTTGGTGGTGCCAAATTAAAGTTTTATTTCAGCTTCACCATTGGGGGTGAGCAAGCCTCCGCCAATTCCTCGGATGAATATCTCTTTTCTCGATTTGGATGAAGCACATATTTGTTAGCTAACTTTCTGAGATGACATTTACGAACGAGCCGGTGTCAATTACAAGTTTTGTTTCTGTACCGTTGGCTCGTGGGCGGACTGCGAGAAGCTGACCTTCCGACAATTGCCGATGGGGTGGCCGGGCTGGCCCCTAGGCCCGGCCGTTCTCGTTTCCCGAACGATTAGGCTGCCCATTCTGATTGCATAGAAGCTCCGCGTGATCGTTCCTGCCATCTCGGAACCGCTGCCAGCACTGTTGTGCTATGTGACCTATGCGGCGGCAAATATGGCATCGGGGACGCCCGTCGTTGTCACGTGAATTTCTCTGAGGCCAAGGCATTGGGGGCGACGCACCTCGTCTTCGATGCTTTTTAGCCGCTCAGACAGCAAAGGCGATCGAGTCCGCAATCGCTTTCAGGTCTCTCTCGCGGTCGGCAGCTTCCGTGGGCAACGCGATTCGGCCGCCAGTGGCAAGTGGTAGGAGGAGAGTGCCCTGTCGCTGCGGTGGGTGCGAACCCTACGGGATGCGCGATGTTTTGCATCCACGACTGCGATCCGGTAGAATACTGGATGCCAATCGGTTATGGCCCCGACGCACGGCTCATCAAAGCTGCCTGATTTATGCGTTGCGAAATTTGGAGGAATGCAGCGCAGCTCTCCGGGTTTGCGATTATCATCTTCTCCAGAATATCCGGACGCAAACCCCGCATGAGGTGCCGCAACCGATCATCTTCCGTCATTGACGGGTTCACTCTTGCACACATCTGTACGACGTCATAGTAGTACTGCTCGGGGTTTCGGATGGCAATTAGGTGCGGTTTTGTAGCCGCAAATGGGCGATCTCGACTGAGTGGCGACTCGTAAAGGACGTTTTAGTAGCGTCGCCCATTCTTCCCATGTATTAGGGGCACCGGTTAGAATTTGAGTAGTGTGCCACTTTTTCGCATCTCCGTCTAAAGCCAGATATAGAAATTTCACCTTCGTGGCTTGGTCCTAATTGTTAAGCGACGCTACATGTTCGTAGCAAAGTAGCACTCGGGAATAGATTCCTCCGGTGGGCCTCTAAAGACTGGTGGTCCGACGAAAGGTTTAGCTTGGGGGTAGACATAGCAGAGAAGAAAGTAGGGGGTTCCGTCATAGTAGAGCAGTCAGAGGTAGTTCCTGATATTTGTTGTTGACTCGGGGCATGATTTCAGAGCGGGACTATCGTTACCGAGCAGCCTCCGCCACTTTGTAGCAAAACGTCGGGTTGTTCAAAGTTAGGCGCATCGGAAGACCAGGGAGACGAATAAGTGTGGGTGAAACTCCGCGGAGGCAATCGATGAGAAGTCAACACGATGATTCGGGGAGCACTCATTGGGGGTTTTTAGCTAACGCAACTTCAATTTACAAAATGCACTAGGTCACAAAGACAAAACATAAAAAGGGCGGCATACCCCTCGGCTTGCATGGCTGGTCTCCGTGGTGAGATGCGCTGTTGACCCCGACTCCGCTCTCCTCAAAAAGAGTCCGAGTCGCTGCTTAAATAGGTTTTTTTTAGCGTCCCCGGTTGCGCGGACCAATCAGGCAAGTCGAGGATAATCAAATCAACATGAGTTTTCGTGGTTGCCTGAAGCCTGCCTCGCGACAATATGAGTTCACTTTCTGTACACACCACATTTCGGCAAGCAGAGGCGACGCGCACCATGGTCTCAATTTTCGGCCTCTGGTTGTCCCGCGAGTACCCCCGCTGTGTGCCTGCAGTCGTTTGCGCACAGGGCGCGAAGGAAACGAATCCTGCCTCGGGATAAAAACTGTGGCAGCTTCTGGAAACGGTTGCATTATCTGAAACGGCCTTGACGAGCTAACAAGCGCTCAAATTTCGGTGCCCTTTGTCCCCAGAGGACCGAAGCGGCCGGCGGCTCGTTCGTTTGAAGCGTGGGGGGCTCAGCGGTTAGAAGGGGAAAGGCACCTGATTTCTGCAGTCCGGTCAAAACCACGGGGTGGTGCCTGCTTTGGCGGAAAGCGCACAGCGACCGACTGGATGCAGCCCTTTCTGTTCAGACTCATTCTTCCTCAAGGCGCCCTCCCGAGACAAGTCGTTAAATGGCGCCGCTAACCAGAAATATGGCATAGTACGAACTCCATGTGAGCTCTAAAAGAAGAAGCTTTCCGCGACACATTGCTGCTTTTCGCGACAATGCTGTAGGTCGCGGGATTGAATCCCGGCTGTGGCGGCTCATTTCTGATGGAGGCTGAGCTGTTGTAAGTCCGTGTGCTCAGAATCGGGTGCATGTTAAAGAACCCAGGTGGCCGAAATTTCTGGAGCCATCCACTACGGCGTCTCTCATAATCATATAGTGGTTTTGGGGACGTTAAACCCCACACATCAATGTAGAATTCGGCGGTGCGGGCTTTTCTGAGCACTTGTTTTTGACACCTATTTTTGTGTTACGTGTTCTCGTTCAATTTACACCGCAAGCATCCTCAGTTATGATTCATACTCATATTTGGTTTCGGGAACCCCATCTGTCATTACTAAAGTCTAGTGTCGTTTTTTTTGAAAATTTGGCTCTACAACGTTGCTTTTCATGGCACCTCGTAGTAATATGTGCAAGATTCAGTTGCAACTCCGTTCAGGTACCCATTCGCTTCCAGTTGGTACTTCAAGTAGTATATTCGTGTAAGATTTTCGCAGAGGAAAATAAACTACCAATGACAGTCAGGTGTCGTGCGGAGGATTAACAATGACTCGACTCGGCTTTCTAGATGGGCACGACCCGCATACTTCTGATGGCGGTGCAGCGTCAAAATGTCAAAACGTTTCGTTACATAGAGGCGCAGCCTGCGGGTTATTCCCCGTAAGCTTGTCAGTAGAGTGGGTCATCGGGGGTGGGAGGGGTGGGGGCTGCTATGTCGGGCCTCGTATAAGCTGTTGCCCGTTGAGACGCAGCGCCGGCCATCGTTATCGCTTACAGCTGTATCTTGGGGACCCGTCTTTTCCAACCACTTCCGTCGGCTTATTGCCAAAAAAAAAAAAAAGGGCCTCTTCGTTCACTCTTTACCAGGCAAAAATCTTTTCAAGTGGAACCCTTGAAGTGGATTATTGAACCTGGATTTGAAGTGGAACCACTTGACAAGTGGAACCACTTCAAATGGTTCCACTTGTCAAGTGGTTTCCACTTCAAATCCAGGTTCCACTTCAAGTGGTTCACTTGGCAAGTGGTTCCACTTCAAATCCGGTTAAATAATCCACTTCAAGCGGTCCCACTTGGCAAGTGGGACCACCTGTTATATCTACTTGTCAAGTGGTCACAGGAACCGCTTGAGCACTTCAGTGAAAACTGTAAACAGATATTAGTTTTAATAATTTATACTACATGAGTGGTATACTTCAAGCATTTAGTTTTCTTTCTTCTTGTTGCGCCGGATGTCTGTATTTTCTGCGACAAAATTGTCGACAAGTTATCCACTGTTTCTTTAACAGGGAACACCCTTGCACGAGCCCCAATGTGTCACAGTGTCTGCAAAAAAAAAAAAAGACAGAAATAAAACAGGCATGGGAGTCGCATAATATTTACAGCACAAATCTACCCACACCCTTACCAATAATCAAAGCAACCTTGTCTGGCCTCAGCTGTTTCCGCACTACCGCAGTAGGATTTTGTAATCCTTGGGGGCTAGCTTCCCCCCATAGCTGCGTTCTGCCAATCCTTCACGGCCCCATATGGCTTGGGCCATGTCCTTTACCACAAGGGAAGGTTTTCTTGTGGCCCAATATTTTCTCGGCTTGCTGGCTCCCGATGACTAGACCATTTTTCACATGATACTGCAAGTCAAAGCAAGCTGATTAGAAAAGAAATGAAGAGAGCACAGCGATCCACTTACCTTGCCACCACCAATTTCTGTGAATGGAACATCGGTGGCCTTTGAGTCAGCTGCCGATGAAAAATAATAAGTGAAGTTGAGAATTACATCAAAATGATAGCCTGACACAATGATATTCAAAGCTTTTGAGCTTCTACCTGTGGGCAGTGGCTCTCCAGAAGGCTTGCATTGGCTCTGCAGGCTTCCTGTAGATGTGTCGACACATGATGCCAGCGACGTTGCTGTGGGAGCTGGGTGTGATTTTCTCAGCTTGAACTTCTCTGCGCTCAGTCTCCGGAAAATCTGTACACAGTAGAGAAAAAGTAGAAGCAAAAACAATTACTGAGGCTGTTATCAAGATACAACTCTTTATTATCTAGTGAAAAGGCTGAAGGTTTAGCTTTTTGACCAGCAAGAAAGTTTCATAACATTAACATTCATGCAGGTGAGCATACTTCACCTGCAGGGGACTGCTGTGTCTGCTGTGCTTTTTAGGAGGCGGGGCACTTTCGCTTGCCAGTGTTCCTCGAAGCTGCGAGGCACTTTTGCTAGTAAGTGTCTCTCGAGGCTGCCAGACATTTCCCCCTTGTAGCATTCTACAACTGAAAAGATAAAAAAAAATATAAAGATTTGCCAGTAATACTATGAATCAATATAAAAGCCATAAAGTAAGGTGTTGCACTATCAGCTTCAAATTAAAAGTGAACAGGTGGAAGCATTAGAAATGATAGTCATCCAGTCAGCACCGTTGACAGATGCGCAATGCTCCAGTTTGGTAGCACTGTGCATTTCCATAGTGATGAAGGGCAGCACGCACTGTGCCACTGCTCATGCTTTGCACAGTTTGCATTTCATTCGATGCTGATAGTACATGCCACAACAATCTGAGAAAAGTGTGCATTTGGATAAATTAGTGTTAATGACCCATTCGACATAATCATTCATCAGATGTACAGGGCTAGAAGAAAGCCAACAGTTGTCTTTGGCTAACCTCCCTGTCCTTCCTCCTTCAATCCTCCTCCTCCTCAACAGTTGTCTTAGCTTATCTTGTTTATTTTTACGCTGAAATAATTAGTTGTTGGGGTCTAACATCCCCAAACCACTATATGATTATGAGGACCGCCGTAGTGGAGGGCTCAGGTAATTTAGACCACCTGGGGTTCTTTAATGTGCACCTATCTAAGCAAAATGCTTCAATCATTTTCGCCTCCATGAAAAATGCGGCCCCCAAGGCTGAGATTCAATCCCGTGACCTGCGGGTGAGCGGCGGCAGAGTGCCTTATCCACTAGACCACTGTGACAGGTTGCATTCTACACTGAACAAAACCATGACAATGCAGTTTGTCGCACAATGATACCTACACTACTTAAACACATAATGCGGACGTGCAAAGAAATTGGTACTTATCTTTCAAATCATCAATACATCGTGCACATGGCAAAATAAATATTATGTAACTCGGCCTAAACGTTACCGTGCAAGCAAGGGCTGTTTCATAACTGAATTTAAATGGCTATACTCAAGGCGAGTTGTATCACTGTGTAGATTTAATTACAAAACCGTTCATGTTTGGGGTGTGCGGTGTCAAAAAAAAAGTTATATAAATCAAAGTAAACAAAAGCTAGGAAGACACTGATTTGTTTGACAAATTATTCAGTTAATATTGCGTTATCTGCTCCTGACATATATTTATACAGCAACATACATTATCGTGCACTTTGACATCAGCTAAACCTGTCCGGTAATGACCTTTTGACGTCACATTTCACGATACTCTGTGGAAATTCAGGTAACACACACCACTGAAACCTTTTAGATTCTACCAAAGCCACATTTGACAACAAAGATATAGCAATCTAACAAACTGCGGTACACTTACTCATTGAAAGCTTGGCAATCCATACTGTCCAATCTTTCATTCATGGCAGCAACTGTCTGTCTCAGTTCATTCCGCTCCCTCAGCGCTTTTTCGTAAGGCTCCTGCCAAGTATATTTCTTCAATTTTTTCTGGTTATGGCCGGTGATCTCGTGCCTTTTGAAGAGACCTGAGTACAACGAATAGTAAGGAGTTGAAAAAGATTGAATAAATTCGAGAAGTGTACATTTTAAGCTTACTTGAGACTCTCGGGCAGCTTTATTTTTTTCTAGCGCACTTGAGGCATGCTGACTCAGTATGCTCTCATAAGCAGCGCTTTGGATGCTGCTGACTTTGTTTGAGTTTTTTGTGTGCCTGCAGAAAGAAATGAAAACAAATAAGCAATGTTCGACTGAAACATGGCAAACGTTTAGAGCACTAGTGTAGTACCTCTATTGCAGTCAGTGTGCTGTTTGCTGCTGGCTGCTGTAAGTCGAGGTCGATAAGCTCTTCTTCATGCTCAATGTCTGAAGCATTTATTACAGGCCGCGGAAGACGCTTGTTGCTTCTTTGCTTATGCAAATCTTCTTCCGAGTCTGTTATGCACAAATATAAAGTCAAAATGCGTCAATATTAGATTGAAAAAGCTGCAGGCGATGTTTAACATGGGCACACACACATACCAATCAAAGAAAGGTAAGAGTAAAGTGGGCTCCTTTTGTCCCACAACAATAATTGTCGTCTTGCGTCATTCTTGTGCATTATCGCCGCGCGCCCAGCACTCTACGGTCACGAACGGCGCGCGTTGTCAGCGTGACGTATATCGTTACTGGCAGGAAAGAGGGCAGTGCGCGTTTTCAAGAAAGGCAGCGCAGCAGGCCAGATGAAGATTATTTCTACTTCTTTAGTGTGTGCTTAACAGTTTCTGCACCACTGAGAAAAGCAAATTTGTTCAGCATAGGTATTACATTTAAAACAACAAGGCAACAAGCTAGAGCATCGAAATT
>WOVY01002648.1:0-14944 GCA_013436015.1 Rhipicephalus annulatus | reverse complement strand
GAGAGACAATACTAAGGTCTATCGATGAGTAGGCGTTGTTAGCAAGGCTACAGTACGTTGGGTCCTTTCGATTTAGGAGACACGCACTAGAAGAAAAAAAAAGAAACTCTTCATTAGCGGCCTCGCACATCACAGAGATAGTCACCCCATAGGCTACTATGAGCCATAAAGTCTCCTAGGACAAGGTATGGTTTTGGAAGTTCATGAATTAGTGACTGGAATTTGTGCATGTTCCGTTAATGATGTGGAGGAATGTAAATACTATAAAATGTTACCAGTTTAATAAAAATGACAGCTCGAACAGCTATTGCTTCAAAAGATGTTTGAAGTGGTAATTGTGTGCAGGCTGTTCCATGAATAACTATTATGCCAACACCACCAGATGAGGCGACATCATCTACACGGTTCTTTCCAAAGATAACGTAGTTGCGTATAAAGTTTGTGTGTTTTGTATTGAAATGCGTTTCTTGCCTCAAACAGCACTTTTGGTGTAGGTTTGTGTAAGAGTTCCTGGATATCATCAAGGTTTCTCAGCAGTCCTCCACGTTTCAGTGTAGTATTTGTGTAATCTTAATGCTGTGTGGTGCTGCGTGTACAAAGCTGTTGCCTTAGGGTACATGGCCTTTTGGGGGCCCTGTAATTCGGGGCTTTTCTTTCTTGGCGCACTACAAAGAGTTGCACCTATTCTTCGGCGTATGAGGCACTGGAGGAGTTGTACTTGTATCCACAACCGCTTGTGAGGTGGTGGATGGTGCCTGCTCGGCAGGCATGGTAACAGAACTTTCGGACCTAACTGCGCTTGCTGTGGTCCGAGGTTCAGCAGACACGGGGATCTGCTGACCCTGTTGGTCAGGTGGCGGAGCAGTACAGGCTGCTCCAGCTGGGAGTGCTGGTGGCACGACCACGGCCACACTCTCTGTGACATTCGCGGGCGCAGGAACATGTGGCGTGGCGCCTCATCGCATCACATCTGCAAAGGAGGGATAAGAGGGGTTGTGCAGTGAAAAACGTTAACGGTCTCTTGAAATGACAGATTGAATTTGACTTTGAGTTCCACAATTTGTTTCTCTTTTTTCTATTGTGGGGCATGACCGTGAGTAGGCAGAGGGACTTCCTTCACAGTTCAAACAATGATGAATGTTTCTTTCTTGACTCGTCGTCTAATATCTGCTCTGTACCTTGACTAAATTCTGGTCTTGCCAGCCTTCTAATAGGTTCCTTTTCTGAGAGCCGAAGAAGATCATCATCAGAAATGACGCCGCGGGACAGTGTTCATAGACCTGTGTGGGCCACGGAAACAGGGTTTTCTTCAAACGCTACAAGTTTAGACAGCTTCTCATATTGAGCTTTGTCACGAACCTCCAGAAAGAGATTGTCACTTTCCATCGTTGTGACTTGCCTGGACATATTGCTTCGGTGGGAGTTTTCGACACAAGAAAAGGTGAAACTGCACGTGCTTCTTGTTTTCGTTCTGGCTATGAATGTCATGATACTGTGGCAAGGCCGGCTTTGATGTGTTGAGTATGAATGTGTCTCCGATGGCCACCTTTTCAGGGAAGCGATCAGGAAGGGGGGGGGGAGCATTAGCCATATATTGACTGCAATGTTCGGCAGTGGTGCCAGCCACGCACCACCGAGCTTAACCAGGGGACGTGGCAGGAGATGCTGGGCAAGTCATGTCGACGCCAGCTGTACAGCGCTGCTATAACCTAATATGAAATAGCCAAGCCTAGGTATCTACACAAGGATAACCCTCGCCGCCAGGAAATATGATTGATTGATTTGTGGGGTTTAGCGTCCCAAAACCACTATTTGATTATGAGAGACGTCGTAGTGGAGGACTCCAGTAATTTTGACCACCTGGGGTTCTTTAACGTGCACCCAAATCTGAGCACACGGGCCTACGACATTCCGCCTCCATCGGAAATGCAGCCACCGCAGTCAGGATTTGAACCCGCGACCTGCGGGTGCCAGGAAATATGGAAGTAAGCAGAAAAGAGAAGTAGATAGGACAGATAAAAAGTGTGAAAGAGAGACGAATGTGTAAGAAGAAAGAGACAGGAAAAGGCGACTGAATATATCCCCTGGGTGGGTCAGGCTAGGGGTGCTGTTGACGTGAAGCCCAGGTCAAAGGCGTGTATTCCCTCTGTAGGAAGACCTCCAGGGTCCAATCACCCGGCGTCGGCTTAGCTCCAAGGATCCCCTTTTACCCGGGCATGGCAAAGTCACGCATGGCTAGGCGTGGGAGGGCGTCGAGAACCCCCCCCCCCTCCTCTGGTTGCTCGGGTCCGTGGTGACGCTATGCATCAAATGCCTGCTCTCACAGACGCCCCTGCGGGGCTAGGACTACTCCAAAGAATGGGAATGTAGTTGTACAAAGATGTCTGTGGCCGTTCACAGTAGTATCAGGGGTGATGATTGATTGATATGTGAGGTTTAACGTCCCAAAACCACCATATGATTATGAGAGACGCCGTAGTGAAGGGCTACGGAAATTTAGACCACCTGGGGTTCTTTAACGCGCACCCAAATCTGAGCACACGGGCCTACAACATTTCCGCCTCCATAATGGCGTGGGTAGGTAAAGAGCATATGACCGGATTGGGAGACAAATAACTGTGTTTAGTGTGAGTTAATGGCTAAAGCATTAGCTGTGCAGCAGTTCTTCAACAGTAATGGTGTGGACTTCTGCTGTGCAGTTATACGAGCTCCTTACATCGCATTGTTAACCCGAAAAGATGGGGGACCACAAGAAGGCCATTGCGAGCAGCACGCCATTGCTTCATTTTGACATTTTTTTTTCAGAACCTTCACTCTTACACCATGCAAGACAGCTAGGGATGCAAGCTCCTCTAAGGATGAATGGGCTTTGTCGCATAGTCTCCATCAACAATGGCACTTGTATACTGCTCCGCTTGACCAAATAGATTCACATTAAAACAAAAATAGATAGCTGTTAGTATTACACTTTACCTTTTTGCAGTTCAACATCTGCACATTTCTAAAAATATAAAATTAAACTTTCTAGATTTATAGATATAAAAATATCTTGAAGAGATGTAAAAACGAATATTGTAGTGTGGTCAAGATGTTGAAAACTGCAGTAGTCGGTGGGATGGAGACCAAAATTTATTGCAGCGAAACAGCGAACCTTTGCCTGAAGTACGGAAAGTGAAACTACAAGCAATACATAGTCTGCCCTGATAGCGGTAAATAGTGCGTCGGCCGTCTCTAATGTGACAACCAGTACAGTACGTCTGCTTTTACACGTGCTATTGGAAGTTCCCGGGTTAGTGCGGGGGGCTGCGTAAGCACTAGTCTATTGGCGTCCCGTCCACAAACTTAGCAGTGTGATCTAAAGTTATGCGGAGCTTCACAAACACTGCTGCGTGCCCTTGTGCCGAGTATCGCTTGAAGTCTTTATGAGAGAATACCCGACTTTACCTAAATAAAACACACGTAGCAATATGCATGTACTTAATTCTCAAGTTTGTCATTTATAAAATCAATTTATACCAAGCAAAAAAATATATTTTTATCCCTAATGGCCAACAGACTTCTGCATATGGTGTGCTGTGCTGAATGTGTTATTGCCGTGACAAATATATATAGCAAGTAACTTAGCTGAAGATGAGGGTAGCAGTATTTGTGGACTTGAAATTTCCCAAAGATTTCGCAATGGCAAGTTATTTTTTTTACTTTTCAGCACATCTTGTGAGAGCCTTAAATAATCATCTCATATCCAGAATTCTCTGGCAAAATCAATCAACATCTTGCATTTTTGTTTTTTTTTTGTTTCAGGACAACATTTAAATGTTCATGTGGGCTTTTGCATTTATTTATTTTTTTGCAACAAATCACCCAGAGTATGTAAGAATTTGACACAACTTTTGCCAAAAAATGAATGCTTCCAAAGCTTCCCAGAAAATACATTTTATTGATAATAATAAATATAATTTAGCCAGGTGGCCACTCGTTATTTAGGCAAGCATTGCCCCGATAAATGAGCGAAGCTTCTGCCTTTGAGAAGATTCGCCATTGATCACGATTATAGCGTTAATATTTTTTTGCAGTGCGCGGATAGTCTAGTCTATCCTGGATCGCACGGGACGGGTAGCGATAAGGCTCGAATGTTCAATTACGCATGTGAAATGCTACTGCATATTGCCGCTGATCAGATTATCGATGGTTGTCACTTTAATTGCAGCTATCAGCGGACAGCATCCACGCTTTCGCGTGGAGTTGTGTCGCATATGTTTCGGCTGTCACGTATAGGGTACTATGCTATGAATGTCGTAGGTGCCTGAGGTTCATGTTTATGAAATATACGTCGTGTTTTAAATGCGAAGCCTTTCTTAGCGACCTCCGGTGACTTTGAGTGCATCTATCTAGCCACCTACGGCATTTAGCTCTCCTGGCCGTTTCAATAGGTGTATCGATACCAAACTTTGTATGGAATAACATGACTATATCACGAGCGTAATCAACTAGTCATAACATGATCATCATAACATGTGTGACATGAATGTCATGATTTACATTTCATGGTCTTGCTGCTCCTGCAGTGGCTCGTCCACATGGCATGATAAAAACTGGTATGATTGATTGATTGATATGTGGGGTTTAACGTCCCAAAACCACCATATGATTATGAGAGACGCCGTAGTGGAGGGCTCCGGAAATTTCGACCACCTGGGGTTCTTTAACGTGCACCCCAATCTGCTCACACGGGCCTACAACATTTCCGCATCCATCGGAAATGCAGCCGCCGCAGCCGGGAATTGAACCCGTGACCTGCGGGTCAGCAGCCGAGTACCTTAACCACTAGACCACCGCGGCGGGGCAAAGTGGTATGGTATGACACGACTGCATGGCAAACACAAGTGACAGACCCTAACGTGGAAATTATGACATGCTTTGTGATGTAAGCCATGAGTCTTCACTACACGGCACGCACGTGGTGCGCCCGCGCTCGTTTCGCTAGCGCTTCACACATACCAAATTTGGTATTACGGAACATTAATGCATGGCAAAGGTATATGACTGGTGCAAATATGATAGTCATGAGATGCGTGTCATGTTAGAATATGACTACATGCCACACTTATGATGCACTCGCGGCCGTTTCACTAGCTTCACAATACCAACTTTGTTATTATGTGACGTGAATGAATAACAAAGATTTGTGAATGGTGCAAACATAATAATCATGGGATGCGTATCATGTAACAACATGTCTACATGTAACGCTCATGATGCGCTTGCGGCCGTTTCGCTAGCTTCGCATATTGCAAATTGGGTATCGCGTGACACGAATGGATGACAAAGGTAAATGACACGCCCAAACGTGCTAATCAGAACATGCGCGTAATGTAAAACATGACTACTTGCTACGCTCATAGCGCGCTTGTGACCGTTTCGGAAGCTCCACAAATACCGATTTTGGTATCACGTGACGTGATTACACGACGTAAGTAAAGGGCGCGTTCAAACATAATCATCATGACAAGGAAGTCATCATATAAAGCATATGTTACGTGCACCACGTAACATTGTGCTGATTTTGGTGTGCCCATCAACCTTCCTCATTCGTGCTTCGCCTATAACTTATTCCCACTTTCCACTTATAACTTATTCCCAATTTGACAGCGAAGGCTGTTATAAATTCATAACTCGGGTCTCACGCAGCGCTGTAGTTGTCCGCTGCCGCCGTCGCCGCCACCGATGGTGCCCGTAACCACATCGCGCGATATTTAGAAAAGAAATAATATATTATCAATCACACAGTGGGGCTCAAACTTGGGTCCGCTGGGCGCCAGTCCAGTATTAGACCAATGAGCCACGCCATTTTTTTTTTGCCTAAGGCAGGCTTTATGCCGGGAAAGCAATCGCGTTAATACGATTCAGAAAGCGTTTTAAAACAGCTAAAGAACAAGCTGTCTTCGGAGAATGCGAATAATGTAACGAGCGAGTCGGCCAATGCTTCAAACTATCACAAAAGGTTGTTTTGTTCGCCTATTAACAGTGGCACACACCCACTTCAGCCATAATTCCTCATCTTCGACAGCCACTGCATAAACAATAATTCCTCGCAATAGCTTAGCAAATACCACGCTTCTCAGAACAGTGACAAAAAATAACATAGTGAATGCCGGCCTACGACGTGAAAACTTTTATTTTTAATGCCATATTAATAAAGTATTAATTATATATTATTATTTTAGTGGGCATCAAGCAAGTACGCTTGCAGAAGTAAACCACTGAGTGTTTAGAAAAGGCTCTGAAAGGCTGCTCTTCTAGCTTTCCCTGTGCCTGTGCTACGCCTTCCACGCAGGCCTGCTGTTTCTTTTGCTGTTTTTATTTGCGAATCGGGAAAAAACTGGGCAACATGTCCTTTCCAATTAAATGCGGTGGTGTTGGCGTACTTGCCTGATTTTCGAGCCATATTGCTTCTAGATTTACGTTTTTTTTTGTATATGAGTGGCAGATTTTTTACGCACAGCTATAGAAACCAGGCTCCGCAAATGAATTTCACAATTCATTGTCTCTTTCTTCCATTGTGGGGATTGCTACTTCTGTAAGTTGACACCTGGGAGAATTATTGCTATCATACAGGAAGCTGAAAGTATTGTTATTCTAGAGGATCCTGAGAGTATTGCTATCATACAGAATGCTGACAGTGGGATTTTTGTCACCATACTTGAGCGGTGTGGTTAAGAGAGACTTCATAAGGTTTTATTAATGTTTACCTTCTCGTTTCGTGTACGGTTTGCCATATTGTGGTTAAACAGGGCAAGATGTTCCTAAGACGGTCACGAAGATGCACGTATCTTTAGCTGCAAAAGCCTTTTCTTCAAATGGCACACTAATTGCCTGCCCATAAAACATAAGTTCAGAAGAAAATGCATATTTGTTGGACAACTCACTGCCTCTACATTATCAAAACCAGATAGCACTGAACATAAATTTCGAGAGAGGTAGGGTGTGGTACTTTATTTGGATATCCTCTAGTGCACTAAAGAGCAACATCTACTGCAATCGCATGGCAAGTGCACAACGCAGATGTATCCATGTAATCTTCTGGAAAAAAAACTTTATTGACAATGTAGTTCAAGTTAGGAAGATTTTGAGAGCCCAGTCTGAACAACCGCAATGGGTCACTGTTATGGAAACTTTCTTGGCATGGTTCAGCCAGTGAGTCGCAGATGTATGTAGCTGTTTGTTTATATTGCTCTGATATGTTGAATGATGTGATCAAAACTGCTTGTTGTTTGATTTTCGTTTCCTCGTCTTAGGTTTGGTTCAACAACAAATGAGCATTGCTGGCTTCGTCAACGTCACGGCCAGATGACATCTATTTTTTTGTCTTCCTTTTCCTGTGTTTTGTGTGCGTTACAAGAAAACCTACTGAAAAAGTATTTGAGCAAGCTGCACCGCATCGGTGGTGAATATATTTCAAGTATACTCGCAAGGCTGCCAACCGCATGATTTTTCTTTCACAAACTACTGCACCACTTGAGTTCAGTTCAAGTCAGGACTTTTAGTTTTGTATCTATCGGAGTATTTGCTTTACGTGCAACGCCGGTTTTCTGCTCCCCGAAATACCACCGTATCTGACGTTGAGAACACAACACGTGTTGTGTGAAAGGGGCTGCCTAACATTGTCAAATGAATGTCTACCAAAGACTCAGAATAACTTACTTTTTATGCACAAATTAGATCCTTACATGCTTGGGTGTTCATTTCACTGCCAGAGGAGTTTGACAAAGTAGACAAGTCTCGCTTGGAAGTTTGCCGCCTGAATCTGCTAAGCTGACGTCACAGGTTTCAAAGAACATTTTAATTTTGGCCCTATTGACTCAATGGTATTCTCTTAAACATTTTGTGTTTTGTCCCTAGCTCCCGGAGAAGACAATTTATTTCACTTTAGTGAAAGCAAACGGAGCATGTACTGGAGTGGACACTGTAATAACATATGACGTCACTTAGACGAACGCGGAAGCTTTAACGTGGCATCACCAACCACATTTTCTTCATGTGCGCCTACTGACGGCAAGTGTGTTGTGTCTGCTATTGTGAATTCCTAATTTACGAATACAGCCGAAATAGCTTTCCCTTTTCGCCCTTTTAATAGCGCACTCCGTCAGTGCAGTGGTTTGCCTAACCCCTTTTTCAAGCTTTTCCTGCCTTTTCCTAAGCAAGTATGAAACAACCAGTCCAAACACGAACACTTCGACATACGTTTCTGCATGTCAGTGCAGGTACGAATGTTTTATTTATAGCGCTCCCAATGGTATTCAATAGCACGACGCAGTTATGCTACCCTGGTGAAGATCAGTAACTTTGATCCAACTTCAATAAAGAATGGGGCAGCTTCTGTAGATTTTTTGTTAGATGCATATAATCTAGCACTTCACTGCAAACAAGACAATGTCTTGAAAACACGGTAAAAAACACCTCGTCTAGGCACCTGTGAACAATATCACCAACATTCGAACTCATTGTTCCTAAAACGGTATTTTATAATTCAGTCGCCTATGTTCCGCGTGTGAAATTCTCTAGTTAGCCACACGACTTCGAACGAGATGGTGCAAACACTGGCTTTTAAATTGATTATCTATGTATGTAGTTTAGGTGTGTTAGATGGCGCTTGTTGGCCATGTTTAAAAGGGTCATACAGCATCAGACAGGTAGGTTTGTTACCATGGACTTTTATATATCTCATTGTACATACATTTAATACTGCTTCGAACATACTTTCGAATAACCTGAATTACTTCTTTTTGATGCGTAATTTCCTTGTTTGTGATCCAATGTAAAGCCTTTGCAAAGGGGAGGTCATGATTTGCTGCCTAAAAATATATGAAAGCACAGCGGGTTTCTCCATCGTTTCAGGAATGACAGCGTGTCGTACCACTTGTATAACAAGATGGTTATGCTTACACGGCAAGCATTACGCCTTCCAGCACTACGTTTCTATTTATCACGTAATGATCAATGTCGCCGTCACAGTGCTTGAGCATCTCTATGCTTACAGATTTGGTAGAAAATACCAAGGAAAGACGCAGTTGCGTGGGAAGCGCCAAGTAATCAATGCAGTAACAACAAACTATACCATCACTCGGAAAAAAGTTTGCTGCTCCTGTCTTTAGCATGCAACTGATCTGAACTTATAAGACTGGAGTATGAAAACGCTGCAACTGCAGTGACCGAAGCCTTCTGCGTGCTCTATATTGCTTCTGACCTATCCAAGTTTTTGATCTTTATGCGCTGCTTATCGCAATATAAGTGCTTAGGATACAACAGCTACAATAGTGCGAGGCCTTTCCTGATCGCTGTCACAATTGGCCATGCGTTACCATGACCATCAGATCGCTGTACCTAATTGATCCAGGAGTCATTCCACCAACCCTCCGGGACACCCTGTGAGCCTGTCTCATTACAGAAAACGATCGGCCCCATTCCTCTCTGCTTGAGCCATGAAAGCCCGTGGGAATCGAACGCTTTGATTTGTAAAGAAAAACAACAGAAAAAAAGAAAGACATGCGTTGCCCGACGGTGTAAACGCACATAACCACCCATGCGTAGTAATAATGTAATGCAAAGTTTTATTACTGAGATCCTGATGAGTGCACTTACTTTTCTTTTGCAGTTTTTTTCTACGATGGAGCCGATATGGACGCACACTACCTCTGCGAAGACCAGAATAAGCTGCTTAGTGGACGTTGTTAACGTAATGGAGACGAGATCTGTAATCTTCACACGATCTTGTTACAGCAACGGATATAAGTAATGTACTTGGCATGAGTGAAAAAGAAAGCGAATATATATATAAAAGATTTTTTACATTTGCAGGGTGTCTAGAGTGTTTCAAGGAATTTTCGACAAGTTTCGAAGAAAGCATATGAGTGTGACACCTAAAGGTATGTTCGATGGCACAACTTTTCGTTCAAATCATGCAGTGTCGAACATTGTGCTGAGTGCCTTCGTATCTGTTAGTCTGTAATAACTATGTAGTCGTACTTCAAAAGACTTCAGCCTTTGTAATTTGGCTAACATATTTTAAACGGAATTCATAGCACAGCTGTGGCACATCATGAAAAGCAGCCCGCATGTTATGACGGGTGAGAACTCGAGTAAATGCGTCGAAGAGTGGTGAGGGGGTATAACGTGAATATTGTGTAATTAAGTATGATTTGGGAATACTTAATTGTTATTTTCGTGTTTATTATTCTTATTCTATAATGAAGGAGAAGCGTTGCATTCAATGAGTGGTGAGACGCTGATGTTGGGTTGTGCCTATCTA
Organism: Rhipicephalus annulatus; assembly: GCA_013436015.1. NCBI lineage: Eukaryota > Metazoa > Arthropoda > Arachnida > Ixodida > Ixodidae > Rhipicephalus > Rhipicephalus annulatus. Next base: position 4,638 of record WOVY01002648.1, on the reverse strand, counting down.
GTTCACTATAGTCGTGCTCCACAACTGATAGAAGGCATACTTTTGCATTCATTACAACTACACGGGTCAAGAAAAGCGTCAAGTGAAATGCAAGTAGGTACGCGCTTTACTGATTTCGAACCCGCGATCCATTGATCATATACGGGATATTCGACGACAGCGCAGCTCTGGCCGACTGAGCTCGCCCTACGCCATCTCCTGACGCCGACAAGAGCTCTCGCCGAGTGGTGCCCCGTCCTCGGACTCCTGCGACCGTGTCTATCTTTCCTATCTTCTCTTTACGTCCGTCGTTCGCTGTCCCTGCACCTCGCTCTCTCCTCCCCTCTCTCTCTCTCTTTACCTTTTAATCCTATCCTTTCGATGACCCCTGTTGATTATTTTTCACGTTCTGGGCTGGGACAAGGAAACGAAGAAGAAGAAGAGCGCGAGCGAGGGACGCGGGGACGCTCAAGTGACAGCAGAGCGCTTCCGAACGCAGTTAAATAAACAAGTATTTTTGCCTTATACCTAAAAGACGGAGTTGAGTCTGATCGCAGTGTCTGGAACGCCATCGTCTAAACATTGGTGCCGAAGAACCGGGATTGAAAACCAGGACCCTACGGACGGCTACCAGTCAACTGCAGCGGCATGGAGCGACTGAAGTCGAAGCGGACGTCGCGGCGAGCACAGAACACGAGGATTATAAACGAGGCAAGTGATCTCCTCGCTAACGACTCTGCCTCCTATGACCAGCTCAACTCCATATATGAGAGGCTGAAGGCTAATAACGAAGAACTTAAAAACTTGAACAACGAGATTGAGCCGCATATACCTGACGAGGAGTTCGAGGTCGAGTATAACGCTGTCTTACAATACGAGGACGTTGCTACGCGCATTCTCGCTGAGATTCTGAGCAAGAAAGATCGCATGCTAAGGACATCGACCGGAATTCAAGAAACAGTTTCCCAGACAGTCGTAGCACCATCAGATGGAACTGGAGTTAAATTGCCTAAACTGACAATAGCTCCTTTTTTTGGAGACCTATGTAAGTGGCCCGAATTTTGGGAACAATTTTACCAAATTGTTCATAGTAACAATCGCATCACTGCCACGGAGAAGTTTCATTACCTGCGACTGTATCTTAAAGGAGACGCTGCATCAGTAATTGCGGGCCTTCCGACGACAGAAAGTTGCTACAGTGACGCCATCAAAATGCTACAGAAGCGATTTGGGGACAAGACGCGCCTGGAGCAAGAATATTTTGCCAAGCTACGGATGTTAAGCCCTGTCCGTTCATCGACTGACACCAAAGCGCTACGCAGCTTGTACGACCAAGTTCTCGTGAATATCCGAGGCTTAGAGACTTTGGGTGTGCACAAGTCGTCATTTTCGTCAATGCTCTGCGACATCCTACTGCGTGCTCTTCCACGGGATATAGTAGTGCAGTATCATCGATCATGTGCCGTCCAGTTGGCATATGACTCGAGAGCTGAAGCTACATCCGTGGGACTGGACTGTGTGCTCAACTTCCTGTGTATTGAGCTGGAAAGCCTGGAAAAGAGTGATTTTAAGGATGCCAAAGAACGAGAACATGGAACACTCCCCGTGGCCAGTCAGTCGACGTACTCTCGGCGTGGAAAACCGACGTCATCTGTGCTTCACAGCAACTCGGTACGAGAAAAAAAGGACAACTGCGTATTCTGCTCGTCCAGCCATCATGGATCGGAAGCCTGCACAGGTGACTTGTCACTGACGCAGAAGAAGCAACTGCTTTCCAACGACAAAAGGTGTTTCCGCTGCACCACCAAAGGACATTGGGCACGGGACTGCAAAAAAAGGATTTCCTGCTCCAAATGCCAAGCTCGACACGCTACAAGCATGTGCGATCCCGATAGGTGTTCGCGGAAGTCAGACTATACTAACAAGAACCACGAAAAAACTACGACAGTCTGTGCATCACTTGGAAGAAGACCCGTCAAGGAAGACTCTACCACTTCCGTTTTTCTTCAGACTTTCAGAGCATGGGCCATGAATGATGACACCTGCCGCTACATACGAGGCGTTTTCGATGGTGGCAGTCAGAGGACTTTCGTAACTGAAGATCTGTCCAAGCACCTCAAGCTGAAAAGCGTGGGAGCAACTCGAATAGCCTTCAATACTTTCGCAAATACATCGGACCAAGAGGCTAAGAGGCGTCGCATAGTAGAACTACGACTGCGAAGCCAGTTTTCCGACGCGGAAATAGTCTTAACTGCCATAGAGATCCCAAGTATCTGCCAAGACATCGCAGAGACTGCAATGGACGTAGCCTTCGTTGCGTCTTTCAAGAAGCTGGGAAACGATGTTGCCGATGAGCTCCAACATCCATCTATCATAACTAAGAGTGGCATCAGCGTACTTATCGGGTCCGATCAGATGTGGAAAGTGTTGACCGGCGAAGTTTCACGGTGCGAAGGCAACGAATCATTGATCGCACTGAACTCCAAGCTTGGATGGGCCTTCCAGGGAAGCACATCGCACTTGGTGTCCCACCCAACTACTTCACAAATGATGGTGTGCGTGCTAAAAGCCCAAGCTACCGATTCCGACGAGATATTGCGCTCCTTTTGGGAACTTGAAAACATAGGAATTACGGACGCGATAAACAAGCCACCTGAAATGAGCGACACCATGAGCCATTTTGAGCAAACGATTAGCTTCAAAAACGAAAGATATGAAGTGACCCTCCCTTGGAAGGATAATTTCGAGCTTGCAAGCAACAGGCAAGTAGCCGTTACTCGACTGGACAGGCTTGTCAACCGTCTCAACTCCAGAAAAGGACTGCTCGAAACGTATGACCGTACCATAAGGGAGTACTTGAGGGCAGGACACGCCGAAGTAGTCAGTGACGTACCTGCAGAGGTGACGAAATTATATTACATGCCGCACAAGGAAGTCATGCGTGAACAAGCACTGACGACGAAAATGAGAGTGGTGTTTGACGCTTCGTCACATGCCAAAGGATGCAAGTCACTTAATGACTGCCTTCAAAAGGGTGACAACTTATACCAAGACCTCGTGCAAATTTTGCTACGCTTCAGAACGCACCCGGTGGCAGTTATCGCGGACATAGAAAAGGCATTCCTTCAAATTGCGATTCGGGAGGACGACAGAGACGCTTACCGCTTTCTCTGGTTTGCAGAAGGAGATTTATCCAAGGGCAAGCTGCAAGAGTGGAGGATGACACGAGTGCCTTTTGGAGCCACATGTAGCCCATTTTTGCTCACAGCTACTATTCTCTACCACGTAAAAGAGCACCGGCTGTCATGGCACAAACTGCGCAAACTCTTGCCGAGTCGTTTTACGTGGATGACTTAGTCACTGGTGCCGACACAGAAGACGAAGCCGCTAAACTATGCCGAGAAGCGCGCTCAATAATGAACGCTGCCGGCATGACATTGCGAAAATGGACAACAAATTCAGCAAATTTGATGCGCACGCTTGAAAATCAAGTGGAATCAACTAGTAATGAGATGGTCGTTCTTCACGAAACGTCAGTCAAGGTTCTGGGTTTGGTTTGGAATCCTGCAAAGGATGAATTCAACTTTTCGGTTGAAAACCTACTCCGGTTTTTGACAGCACAGACGGGTACAAAACGATTTGTCTTGCAGTCAGCATCAAGAATATTTGACCCGTTGGGATTTGTAGGACCATATACTATTGCCATACGAATATTGTTTCAGAGACTGTGGATACGAGGAATCGGCTGGGATGAAGTCCTACCCAATGACCTGCAAAAAGAATGGAATGATTGGGTCATCCAGCTGCCGCAACTGCAAGACGTCGTCGTTCCTCGATATCTAGGCGGCGGAGCAAGGAAGACCAATGTGCTTCAAGTACATGTTTTCTGCGATGCCAGTCCAGCGGCATACGGAACAGCGATATACGTCGTATCAAGTCCTGAGAAGCCGATACTGTTGATTGCGAAGTCCCGTGTAGCACCCATTAAGGAGACAACGCTGCCGCGATTGGAGCTGCTGGCTGCCTTAATCGGCTCAAGAATGTTGGCATACGTGAAAAGGGCTTTGAGGAATGTTCAAGTTGACTACACGATGTAGACAGATTCCGCCATTGTGTTGTCATGGATAAAAGGTGACGTCAAAAAGTGGAAACAGTTCATAGCCAACAGAGTCAATGAAATTAGGTGCACTACAGATCCATCAAAGTGGAAATACTGTCCTGGAACGGACAACCCGGCTGACCTACTCACACGTGGCGCGACGCTTGAAAGACTGATGTGCAGCTCGAAATGGTGGCATGGTCCCGAGTGGCTAACTAAACCGATGTCTGAATGGCCCCTACAGCTCTGTGAACTAGACATAGCGGAAGCCACCCAAGGTGAAGTTACAACAGTCCACGTCGCACTAATGACACGCTTCTCAGTTCCGATAATTGATATTCAACGGTACAGCAGGCTTCAACAGCTACTCAGAGTCACTGCGTGGATTTTCAGATTTACTGACCGATGCAGAAAAAGAAGTAATCATACAGGACATCTCGTAGCAACAGAAATCCTGAACGCTGAACAGTATTGGATAAAATGTACACAAGAGCAAGGCTTTCTTGAAGAACTCACCACTTTGACCAACGGCCAACCAGTCGAGTCTACATCTCGAATCG
>WOVY01002647.1:0-26344 GCA_013436015.1 Rhipicephalus annulatus | reverse complement strand
ATCTTTTTTCGTAGCTTTCGAGACATTGTTATTGTAATGACAATGTAAGTTCATTCCTAAATATTGAGAAGTAGCAATATTAGAGCATTGCACATTTCCGTAACAGACAGTTGTGAAGGTCTACAGCAACATGACTGACTGTCAACTTCTAAAAAACATGTAATGGAACAATTGAACTACGTTGTCCCACAGTACAGAACTTAATTTTTTTCTTCCCCTTTACCTGAATGAACCGTGTTGTCGTACATATTATAGACAATGTGGCTTCTTACAGTGTTACTTCAATCGACACATTCTTTGCCTACATTAAATGGCGAATGACCTTTTAGGAGGGCCACATGTACAATTTCCTAGTAAGCGTACCTCACTAATTTTCGTTAGCGGAATCTGCAGAAGGCAAAAAATTTAAGAAACCAAAAGCGCTACATTTATTTCGTGTGGGAGCGTGAACGTCATTATGTACGACAAGTGCTGCCTCTAATTGTGCATACAGGCTGTTGTGCTGAAAGAGGGTTGCGCCTCTCGCTTTTATTTCTATGCAGTGCTGCGCAACGTTGCGTGAGCTTTTTGAAATACTTTGTCTTTTTAATCCAGTGGTATTACGCAACAAATCACGTGATGGCTGTTTAGTAGCTGTAAACGCCCATAATTACCATCTGGATAAAGCGCAGCGCATAACTTCATTAGCAGGGATACTTATTTTCAAAAAAAAGAGAAAGAAATAGCTGCTAGGGATTGTAATGAGTGTGATCATGAAATAGTAGAAATAGTCCAAGCTCATTTATTGCTTTATTTATTCATTGTACGGTCGTTTATACGAGAACTCTCAACTGTAACGTGAAATTTGCCATTTTCGAAGCTCCATTCCGCCTCATTTTCTTAACCGGTGATTTCGTTCGTCCGCTAAAGTTTACGCCCTGAAGCTCCTTGAAACGTGATCGCAATGCTCTGTCATCGTATGGGTGAGAAGTATCAGTACCTAATCGTCATGTAGGTACAGTATAAAATTTTGAAAGTCATTGAAAACTATTTAATGATAGTCCTATAAGTATGTAGCTTTTGTAGTATTCGAAATAACTAACTAGGTTGGAACAGAACCCTACTTCGAGTGCACCGAACTGCCCACGTAGTTGCGCGCGAGTGTGCTCCAAGCAACCGCATGGAGTCGCAATGAACGCCCCTGGAATGTACTCTGATTGTGTCCTAGGCATTGGCATGATTGCACTAAGCAGATTTAAAAGCACTCGGCGTCAATCAGGGCTGAATTACCAGGCAGGTCACATTACGGTTGCCGTTCGGTGCCTGTCACGCTGACGTAGAGACGGTATAACACGTTTGGCCAACCACAGCGCTTCCACGTCATTGAGGGCCAGTATATAAGGAGCGCGATGCGGCTGCGCGTAAAAGCTTTCCGAGGCCCGGCGCAAGTCACAGGTGAGCGATGCCTCGTTATGACAAATTTCTTGAAATTTTACGCAGTGCGGACAGAGCTGTCATTGAGCTATGGTCAGGCGAAACGGCGCTGTACCTATAACGTTTCGAATATACGTATATATACCCTTTACGGAACTATTTAAGCAAGGTTGAAGTCAGTGTCAGTTGGTACATAGATGTAAAATATTATTCCTGTAAAGAGGTTTATTGGGCGAGCCTAACGAACACGCTGAAGTTTAGAGATAGGCACATGAGGAGGAAGATGGTAGTGCTCAAGCGCCGATATCACGATGCCTACCTCTCATGATGATTCTTCTTGCTTCCTGTTGTTTTCTTCATTCCTTCCTTCAAATTGCTCCCGTCAAGAGAGATGAAGCCATCCTGGCGTTCTAACAGGTGGGAATGAGCGGGTCTAACTACGGCTTCAAGTGATCTACGTGAACAACATCGTGTCCACGCTGATAATATCAACTATGCAGTGTAAGCAGTTCAATGGCGTAATTCACAGGTGATGTGCCCTCTGTACCAGGCGGTATGAACCATAGTTCTTTCAGAGTAGGTTGGTAGACAAACAAGGTGCACAGAGTCGTATATACAGCCATACAAGGGTTACAGGAGCGTACTTCAAGGCAAGAGGGTGGTTGTAATCGTGGGCTTCTTTCTGGCGTTTCTTGTGAGCCGTTGTACAGTGCTTCTTTTTGGTTGGCGGCATTCTTTGGCGGAGCGGACAGCTTCGGACACGGTTGTGAACTCAGATGCATCTAATGCGTATGGAAGCAAAGGGTTCACTGTCTGCGACGGTTCACGACACTGTAGAAGGAAGAACGGGGGAAAGGCAGTGGTGACTTGCGTAGTGGTGTTATACTCGTAGGACGCATACGGGAGAACCATGTAGGTGCCTCTTTGGTCAGATGCAATATACGTCGCGAACATGTCACCCAGGGTCCTAATAAACCACTCTGTGAAGGCGCTGGTCTTAGGGTGGTAAGCAGTACAGACTGATCAAGTGTAAAATATGGCACTGGTGGAGAAATGCTTAAGGTACAGTGCATAGAAATACACGACCCGGTCACTGAGGAGTTCGCGAGAAGAGTCATGACGTTGCACAAAACGACTGAGGATGAAAGCTGCGACGTCTGAAGCTATCGCCGCAGGATAAGCAGTGGCGTTGGCGTAATATGTCAGGTGATCAGCAGCAATGACAGTCCACCGGTTACCTACCATGGTCAATGGCGATGGTCCATAAAGGTCAACTATGACGCGATTAAATGGGTGGTCGGGGCAGACAGGCGGCTGTAGTGGAGCTGCTCCGGAATGCGCTGGCATTGCCTGTCGCTGACACTGATGACAGCCGCGAAAAAACTGCCGAACAAAGGTAAACATCCCACGCCAGTAGTACGTTTTCTGTACAATTTTGTAGGTCTTGAAGAAACCGGAGGGAGAGCATTGCGGGACGGAGTGAAATGATGCACAGATTGTAGAGTGCAGCTTTCGGGGAATAATGAGCAGCCAATTCCTGCCATCTGGCGAGTAATGGCACCGGTACAAAAGGCCGGCTCGAATGATGAAGTGTGAAGCCTGGCGTCGCATTGCTCAAGTGGTCAGAAGTGTCAGTGCCTCAGATAAAACGTCTAAAATCGAAGCTATCCTGTAGATTGTCGCACTGTGCAGAGGAGATTGTGCCGACGTCAAGAGCTGACAGCGCCTGTTCTATGGAGGTTATGGAGGCAGTCTCAGTGGCCAGTGATGATTACGAGAGCACACCACCATCGGCATGTTGTTGTTTGGAACGCTATACCACGCGTATGTCATACTCTTGAAGTCGGCGAGCCCAACGAGCAAGGTGAGCTGATGAGCCTTGAGCGACGACAACCAACATAATGTAACCTAATGCAGCATGATCTGTAACAACAGCAAGAGTGCAGCCGGGCGGAACTTGAGAAACACCTAAAGTATGGCCAAAAACCCCTTTTTTGGCAACACTGCAGCTTAACTCAGCCTTCGTGAGCGTTCTGCTCGCGTATGCGACGACATACTCGCGGGATCCAGGCTTTTGTTGAGCGTAAACTGCACCGAGACCGATACCGCTGGCGTCTGTTTGAATCTGACTTGAAGCCGTGGGACTGTTGTGGCAAAGTATAAGTGGTGATATCAGGAGACTAGGAAGATTCGTGAATGCTTGATCACACTAGGAAGACCATAACGAGACGTTGGCGCTGCTTCAAAGTTGTATCAAAGACACAATTATGGAGGTGATGTTGCGCACAAAGTGACTAAAATAGGAGCATAACACTATGAAGTTGCGTAGCCGTTTTACAGCCGTTGGTTTGGTGAATTCAGTGACAGCGGGTAGTTTAGCTGGGTCTGGAAGAACGCCGTCCTTTGATACGACATGACCGATAATGGTGAGCTTCCGTGCAGCGAATTGGCATATGTTCAGATTCAGTTGGAGCTGAGCATTTTTCAGACACGTGAGGACATGTTCGAGGTGGTCAAGGTTTGTTGCGAATTGGAGTGCAAAGACAACATTATTGTCGGAGTAGCAGAGGCATATGTTCCGTTTCACACCCCGTAGAACTGAGTCCATCATGCGCTCGAATGTTACCGGTGCATTGCAGAGGCCAAAGAGCATGAAATTGAACTCATATTGCCCATCGGGTGTTACAAGGCTGTTTTTGGACGATAGGCATCTGCTAAGGACACCTACCAATGCCTAGAACACAAATCTAAAAAAGTTTAAAAAGAAAAACAAAACTCAGCGCCTTGTAATAAATCAAGAAGGTCAATAAATTCTGGCAAAGGGTATACATTTTTTAGTCATCTTATTTGAGCGCCTACAATTTACGTAGAAGCGAATCAAACGGTCCTTCTTAGCAAGAACGACAGGTGATGCCCTTGCACTTGGGAAGATTGGATAAGGTTGCGCTTGAGCATAACATCAACCTCTTCGGTGATAACCTAATGTTCGGCGAAGGAAACAAGGTTAAAATGCAGTAAGTGCTTTACAACTCTTGTGCCAGAGCATCATTTGGTTGTGAGGTCCACGAAACGGCTTTATGCTTTCCTATATTCAAGTACGAAGTACACAAAGTCATTAGCCACTTTTTCTAAACACAATCGCTGTCGTACTGGCGCAGTGAAGCCTGTCCCAATATTGAGGTGAAAAAAAAAGTGGAAGTTTGAGCCAGGGTGGTTTGAGCGACTTCAAAAGATTTGCGGAACTGGTAGAACAGCGAGCAAAGATCGGAGCGTTCGGATGGTGACAGTTCATCGGCGATCAATGAATTGAAAATTTCTAATGTGGTACATCGGAAGGTTGAGGAGGGCACTGATGGTATCGTATTCACTGGCAGGATCTGGTGGCATGGTAAAAATTTGTTTTTTGTCAATGGCGTGCACGTGTCCAAGAGATCCACCTTGAAAGAGTTCGACGGGATACGGATGGGGATTGATAAGGCAGAGAGCAATGTTTTCTTCAGAAATGGAAAGGGTTGAATAAAGCAGAAGTGGTGGTTTTAGATTAAGGAAGAGGCTTTATGGTTCAAAGAATGCAGCTTAGTCCAAAATTCTGTCGCAGAACATGGGAAGCAACACAGCTGCTGTAGGGTGAATATCAGTGCCTTCCTTCTTTGACGACGATTAATTGTACGGCAGGCTGAGTGTGGTCGGCGGGTTAGTCGCAAAACAGGAAGAGTTAAAATTCAGACGTTGCACTGTCAATAACGGTGATGTTACGCAATAAAAAATCCCAGCGAAACATGATGTCGTGTGAGTATGATAAAAGGACAATAAGCTCCACCATGTAGTGGTCCTTCGTGATGATCAGTGGGGCAGTACAGGCGGCTACAGGCCCAACAGGTCCCTCATGCGCTGTACGCAAAGGCATTATATTAAGAGGCGTAGTCACTTTTTGAAGCTTGCGGCAAAGCTTAGCTTCCTAAACGGAAACGCCAGCATCGGTATCAACAACAGCCTGTGCCCGAGTACCTTCTACAAAAGTTTCGACAATATTCGACGGCAAAGCTCGAAGACTTGAACATTTCGAAAGCGCAGTGGTTGCCTCCGGAACTGCGGCGGCTAGTTACCCTCAGTATTCAGGAGCTGGCTGGGTGACGACGCATGGGTGACAAGGGGCAACGGCGGGGTGAAGGTGAACGACCAGACGCAGTTCCTAGATAGTCCCGTCAAGATTCGCTTGACTGAGGATCCGAACTTTTAAAACGAGGCAGATGATGGTCCATTTACTTGTTTTGTGTCTGAGCGTCTGCGTATCCTGGCATGTGACGACGGCAGTATCGGCCGATAAGGCCAGGGCCACTGCATGCAAAACAGATGGGCCGGTTTCTGTGCATTCTCCTAGTCTTTTTCAGCAAGGGGAACAGCCTATGCAGCGGGAAGCTCAGTGGAGGCTGTGGTAGCAATGGGTGGAGCCCATGCGAAGGAATCTTGAGTCGAGGCGGAGGTATTCGTAAGTTCCTGGAAAGGCAGTGGCTGGTGTGGCTGCTGCTACTTTACTGCCTCAGCGTAAATAAGAGGCACAGTGACGGGGTGCGGCTGAAAGTGCCCCAGCATAGCCTCTGAAGTCTGCTCATGGGCATCACTTTATAAAGTTAACTTGGAAGAAGCCAAGAAAAAGTATTTCAAGAGTTTGGCCGCTGACTTTTTTAATAATATGAGGCTTTAGAAGTATATGAGGCATTGTGGTAGTGAGATGGTTAGTCCACCAAATCTACGTTACGGTGGCGATATTGTAACTGAGGGTACAGATAAAGCCACACTTTTCATTAACTTTTTAATTTGGTTTGCCGCCCTCCTACACGAGTAATTTTGCGAATAAAAAGAACAATTTTTGCCTTTGGGTGAGATAGAGCTTTCATTCATTGGCATAATGAAGTAGTTGTAGCACAATGAAGAAGGTAAAGCAACTAGCCAAGATGGCATATCACCAAGAGTTTTAAAACACTGCCCTGAGGCAGCAGCTTGTTATATTTATGTTATCTGCAAAAACTCACTCAATGAAGGCAAGCTTCGTGATGAATGGAAAATAGCTGATGCTGTGCCTGTTTTCAAAGGTTGTTCTAAATTCAGGCGTATCAAAATACAAACCAATTTCTCTGAAGCCGCTTTGTTGTAAACTACTTGAACATGTTCTTTTTCTGCTTTATAGAATCACCTGACTTCAATAATTTTTTAATCCTGAACAACACAGATATAGAGAGACTTTTTTCATGTACATTCTAATTAATTCAAATATATCACAATACAGCATCAGTTTTGGATATTCGACGACAGATTGTTTATTTTTGGAATTTCAGAAGGGCCTTCGATACGGTATCACACCCGATTCCTATTCAAAAACTGCAGAACTTGAACATTCATCAAACCATTTGTCCATGGATTGCGCACAATTTAATTTCAAGAATACAGAAGATTGTTCTAGGTAGATCGTGTTAATGTTAAGTTTCGGGGACGTCAGGGGTACCGCAGGGTTCCGTATTTAGCCCACTTCTCTTTCATGAGTTTATCATTGATTTTTAGGATACAACTTAGGGTCGTATTACAATGTTTGCTGACGACTGTGTGTTGTATACTGAACTGACCGACCAAACGGATTCCACCCAGCTTGAGCATGGCCTTAATCACGTGGAGATATGGTGTAAAGTTATCGACATGGAACTAAACACTAATAAATGCATTCACGTTAGTTTCGCTAAAAGGGTCAAGAAGTTTACATATTAGTACATCTTAAACAATATTCTTTTTAGGAAAGAACACAAATACACGTATTTGGGTGCCACGTTTTCTGAGGATGGGGGATGGTTTGAACACAATGCCAGTGTTCTCAGCACAGCTGGAAAAGCCCTAGTTTTTTTAAAAAGAAATCCTAAACATATAACAAAGGAGATTAAACAGGCCGCATATTATGCCTGTGTCAGAACACTACTAGATTACGCCTGTACTGTATGGGATTCGTTTCACATAGTACATATTCATGCACTAGAGTGCATTCAGTCGATACTAGCAAGATTTGTTCTGTGAAAATATGGTTGAACTGAAAGCTCTCAATATATGCAAAGAGAACCTAATCCTAATTGGCAATACTTACAAGATCTAAGACGTGATCTAAGTTTGAAACTATAATATTCAGTCTATAAGAAGAAAACAGGCACTATTCCTTCAAAATATTTAAAACCAGCGCTATATTATTCCTCTCGTCATGACCACAAATTTAAAGTACGGCCACACGATCCCAGAAAAGATCTGTTTAGGCAGTCTTTTTTTACACAAGCCTTTGTGAAATGGAATATGTTACCAGCTGATTCAGTTTGTCGCAAGGCTGCGCATTCATTCAATGAGGCACAGTGCTCCCCGCAATAATTTATTATTATTTATTATTATTTATTTAACAATACGGCCAATCTCATCAACGATTATATTATTATTTATTATTATTTATTTAACAATACGGCCAATCTCATCAACGATTATACCAAGGAGGATATGTGTGAACGAGAATATTTGTTTACACAAAGTCATATATATGGTAAACACAACAAATAGCCAGAATTACAAAATAATATACAAATCGTAAATTGTACACTGTCATTATAAAAATATACAATCAAACAATTTTAGTAATAGCGAAATCATGAACTAGGTTATCGTCGAAAACAATTGCTAAAAAGAAAATGCATGCTTTTGTAATATTGGGTAGGGACAAAAAGTAGGCCTTTTTATTGAACAACTTACTCAAACAATTTTATGAACAATAAACTAATAAAAAACATGTCACTTGAAACATAACGATCATAAAGAATACAACTTTTGTATTAGTAGCATGAAACTGACTCATGGTTTTTTGGGTTTATTGATGATGTGATGTCGTTAGTGTGATCTGCAAGGCAAGCAATTCGCTTTCAATTGCAGCTGTAAACAAGTTTGTGGATGATTCAGTGGTTAAGGTGGGTTTCAGTGAGTTCCAATCTTGGTTAGAGGAAAAAATGAGTAGTTAAAGCAATTAGTGTTAAATGAGTATTCTACAAGGGTATGGGAATGATTATGATGGGTTGGTCTGCCGTGAAAAAAAATACATTCTTGTATTTGTAATAATAAAAATGTGAAATCCGATATCTGAAGTCATCTCCTTCCGAAAGGTTGGATGATTATTAGAAAATTCTTAAATTTATTCGAATATGTCTTGATATGTATACAGATTGTAGCGATACTGAAGTAGACAGGCTAGTAAAATAAACGTAGTTATTAGGGCGAACATGTGCCCACCACTGTAATGGTGTCTTCCACTGGCAGATTTGGAGCACTTCCGGTGATACTTTCTTCTGCTTCAAGGGGAGCAAATCTACTCGATTGGCAGATTGAGAGTGCTTTCTCTATTTTTCATTGGCAGATCTGAAGCAGCTCTGTCGCGTGATACACTTCAAGGAGCAACTTTTTCGATTCCGGGAAAATTGGTAGATTTGACCGAAAGTCGCAAGTACCCCATGCCTTGAAACGGTGCCTACTTTGGGCGTGCCGACTGACGCCAATCGCGTCAGTTGCGCCTCGCGTCGGAGCGCACGTTTTGCGAGCGTAGCGCCGCTGTGCCCAGCGTGCGCACTAATGCGAGAGACGCGAGAATCGCGTTGCATTCTGATTCTGATAATTGCTCCAGAGAGAGCGCGTGTGTTTCATTGGTAGATTCCTCTCCGTTGCCCTCCGCCTGAGTGGAGTGCTCCCACGCAGAGTTCAGCGGCCGCTCCAAATCTCGTCGGCCACTCCAAATTGGCCACTCCAAGACATGACACCATAACTGACTATCGTCGTCAAAGTCCGAGTCAGTCGAGTTGCACAAAGTGCAACTGTCTTCTTCGTAGCCAGAGAACACAGTGCGTGGGCATGCGAGCTGAGTTCGGCCTTGTGCTCGTGCCATGATGGTCGCGGCGCGCTACTTGAACGTGGCCAACCTGTCGCGGCAATACATTAAAGTTAACTATGATCAATGTTATCTATAAGTAAGGGTTGTCTTGTATATCTGCAACATACACATTTTATGACTATATTTTTATTTTCCTTTGCATTAACTTGATACTTTTGTCAAAAGTACATCTCTTACTGTCACTCCCTTGCAGTGAAGCCGTCATGTCGGAAGTCACGTGGTTCGGGACAGTGGTAGCCCTTCTGGCTGGATTCCTGTCCTTGCCTATCGTCCAGGCCCAGTATGTACAGCTATATGGTGATGGGCCAGAGCCGTACCAAAGAAGCCTGCAGCGGAGCCTTCCTTCCATGGTAAAAAAAAACGCATCAATTTGAAGTTTACGTAAAGAGGCTTTAGGTAAAGTCACAGACCGATATCAGGAAACTACTCGAAGGAGTAGGTTTAGGACAATACATGATACTTTTAAACATTGTGGTGAGGTTTAGGTGCTCTTATTGATGTATAATATATCCACAGAATAGTATTGTCGCTGTACATACGAACAATAATAAGCTTTGTACCACTGCAAAATGCGACAAAATATCATTACCTAAATGCATGAGCAGAACCCCACTTAATACAGCGACGAGTTTACTGCGATACGTATGTTCTGCTCCCTATATATTCATTGCGGATAGTTGATCAAGGTGATGGGAGCAGAAGGCTGCCATATGCCGCGTCACAACGTACCAACCACAACCTCACGTCCGGGGCACTAACCTGTGGGATGAGAAAACTCAACACAAACGAACATTCATTAGCTGCGCGACAGAACTTAAGTCACGAGCATACAGCTTCTCAGCCTCTTAATTTTTCTTGGACGCGAATCACACTGTAAACTACAAAGCCAATTAGAGAAGCCGCAGTTTTGCGAAAACCGTTATTATATTGTTAGCGCACTCATCGCACAAATGCATTTGGTGTCTTGCCTTTTGATAAGACCCCTAAAATTGAACAGTATCAATGCTCCTCTACAGGAGTACTGCGAGCCCGTGACAGCTTCGTACAGTGTAACTGCTTCTGCCACGACGTTATGACAAGCTTATGCTTTTCGCCGATTGAAACACAACATCTGCGTCAGCAGATTTTATAGCGGTTAGTAGAATCCTAGCGACTACGGCATTGCGCTAGCTCACTCTCATCTGTGCGATATATAGTTTCTTAAATTGATCAGCTTCGATGTCGAAGAATTCTCAGCGTACGCCTTCCTCATTATATTTGCGTACTTTATACGTAGACTGGAGTAGAACTGGCAAACTTGCTGCAGAGGTTGCTGCGAGACGCCGCGTTGCTACGCAAACGCTCGACCGAGAGCAGTGACGGACAGGTAAGTCACTTCCCAAGTCAACGTTCACTTGCTTGACTCGAATAGAGTACGGACTTTTCGACATGAAGCATACTAGGTTTAGTTGACAGGCTCGACAACTAATCTCACGCAGCACTTGGTAACTTGACTTATTAGGTACGAGCCTCACGTAGTACCACACCTATCACATGTAACTTGCGTACATGTTTGCATGCATGCATGAATATCCTTGAATGCGCACCTTTTAAGCAATGATGACGTATGTGAGCTTTCAGAGAGATTTCAAGACAGCTTTTGAATTCCCGTAGAGAAATTGCTTCGGGGCAATATTCCTCCATTTCACACGCATTAATTAACGTATATCATATGCTGGTATGTACTTTATGACTTGTTTGCTACGATAAGGACAAAATCACAGCATAACCACTAAATTAACGATGACGAGTGGGCAAAGCTTCGGCAGAACAATAACCCCCAAACATCGCCCACTAGATGTAGCAAAGACGTCACAACACACGTGTAAAGTATATACAAATTTGTTAATAATTACAATGCGTATGTGATATTGAGAGGTCCATATGGGTATTTATAATAATATTGATTTACGTATGAATATCATTTTCGACTTTGATATCAATATTGTGCTGGCCATTCATACTAATATCTTTATAGCTATCTATATTAGCAAGGGAACCCGTATGAATATGGATATTCATATGAATATAGATAACCATACCGTGTCACGCGGACGGACAGGGGACATGGCTCGAACCTGAAGAGCTTCGCCATTAATAAAACCTTCTATACAGTTTCCTTTTCAAGTTTGGTTACTGCAGTAATATAAAAAAATGAAGAAAAAGATTGATGATCTTGCCGATTCTTCTCTTTTTTGGCATGGTTGTTAACACAAGAAAAAAATTTCTGCACAGCGCGAAGTACAGTAGCTTGCTATGCTCTCTTTTCTTTTTAGTCCATAAAAATTATTTTAAAACCCAGACAATCGAAAAAGAGAATGGTTATTGCCCGGTACCAAGACAATGACGTTGTGGCAGGAAGTTTTATCCCCCGACGATTTTTTGAAACTGTAAAAATTGCAGCTCAAATAAAGGACTGCCCGAACATGTATATTACCTCAAGGTAGAGAAACACTTTTCTCGCGTTAGGAAATCAGTCATTCAGCTTGATATAGCTAAAGCAGGTGATAAAATACTTTCGGTGTTTATAATTACGACAATGTGCCCCACTTCTCGCAACCTCGTTAAAGTGTTGAATACTGGTGTCTTTTATTTTATTCTAACTGTTATTTTGAATTGCATATCTGTGAATGAAATCTCTGTATTAGCTGCTTCCATGACTGAATAAAAAGAGACCAGATCATATGCAGTAAGTGTGTGCGCGATCATATACCGTAATGAGTTTACAAAACAATTCCATACGCCACACAAGCTGTCGTCAGATTGAGGGCTCTCGCTCTAGTCAAAACATTTCTTCGGCGGAACTTCATCTGCTTAATCCTTTAGTCATCTCCCAATATACAAAAATGAGTTGAGGCACTACACACGCAAAGCGAAACGCCTGTGTCATTCCTGCTTTTTTTCACTTGGCATTGATTTTAAATACAAACCAGCCGTTGCCAGATCATGGGCGTTGGGCGCACTTTCATAGATCGACTTCTTGAGGGCTTGACAGACTGTCGGAGTTGTCTATATGGCTAGTAAACTGGATTGTGTCGTCAAAACTGAAACGCAGGCGCGTGCTTCCTCTCTTTAGTTTATGCTCTTACACAAATTTCTGTATTTTTCAAGCCTGGTGCAATACCTCCTGGCTTCGTCGGTGCTCGTGGCAGGCGTCACGACGTGATTCTCGAGCAACCACCGGGATTCGTGGGAGCTCGGGGCAAACGTGGCTCATCGGTGCCGCTATTTCTCGCCAGCCTGGCCGAAGCTGGAGCCGACTCGCCCAGGTCTCAAATTGACAGGCCACTTGGTTCGCAATAAACGCCGGCTCAATTAATGCGAAAACAAATAACGAATAAATGGCACGAAGTGCCACCTCTATGCACTATGCGTGCAGACAATAAAAATAAAAAGGGAATATGAATAAATACTGGAAATAAAAGCGTGTACTGTGCATTATTGCGTTCGCCAAGCAGCAAGGCTTGACAAGTAGTAATAAATAACATCAACGCCCCATCCACAAAATTGACTGATTGATATGTGGGGTTTAACGTCGCAAAATCACCAAATGATTATGAGAGACACCACATTGGAGGGCTTCGGAAAGTTCGACCACCTCAGGGTTATTTAACGTGCACCCAAATCTGAACACTCGGGCCTACGACATTTCCGCCTCCATCGGAAATGCAGTTGGCGCAGCCGGGATTCGATCCCGCGACCTGCGGGTCAGCAGCCGAGTACCTTAGCCACTCTACCACCGCGGCCGGGCCACATCCACAAAGTAACTGATGTTAGAGGAGCTTGCTCGGAGTGTCATGCGGCTTTTCTTGGCGAGACCATTTGTGCAAGAAAGGCTTGTTAACGAGCCGGCGCATAGCGTGTACGTTGAAGGCAGCGTTGTCGGGCATGTTCCGCAGGTGGCACTGCACAATGTTGGCCACGTCGAACCGCAAGTTAGCCACCTGCCCCTTCATGGCATGATGGCCGCTGCCGTGAGGGCTCATGAGCACACTCATAAATGGCAGACTTGGAGCTATGAGGCTTTCTTCAACGTGGCCGAGAGCGGCTGGTGAGGGGGCTTGGGAGAACGATGGTACCCGTGCAAACACTCATCGTAATAACTTCTTAGTTGATGCCATGCTTAAAAAGTGACGAGAACCAACTGGACATAGTCGCTAGCAGTAGAGAGCCCGGACAATTAAAAACTGACGCCTCAGTTGGTGGCGCACCATCTAGTGAGAATTGTTGCAAGCACTGAGTGATCACCTGAGCGAACATGCCTATCGCCGTGGTCTGGCTCTCCCCGCAAAGAATGGATGACGTCGCTGCTGCGTGACCCATGTGACCTGTCAGTATGACGTATTTTTATGTTTTTTTTTCTTTCTTATGTAGGGTTTAAATTTTCTCCGTGTCGCCACGGAGGGCCTAGAATGTCGCGGGGTTGATGAAGTACCTTCCTAACTATTTTCACCTCGGCAATCGTACCGTCGACGTTACCCCATGCCGTACCTGAAAGATAAGAATGCGGCAAGATAATCTACGGTTTTTTTTTTTGCGTTGCATTAGTCTTTTGCGAAATTTGGAGGGTCAGTTTTGCCAGGCTGCTGCCAGATTTGGCAGATAAATTTGTCCCTGTAGCTGTGCCTTTCCCTTGAACCCTCAGTGTCGTCTGAAATATCTTTCGCGAGTGCCTGTGGACAAAGGTATTGTTCTATTTAATGGAATGAACGTACAACGCACGTAGCAGAAGTCAAGGTGCGTTCTTTTGCTGTGTGCGCATTTGTGCAATTAAGAGATTGAATTCGATCGTGCTTCAGAATTAGTAAATCAACGCGCAATGACACGTTTTAGTGCATGCTCAAGGGGAATTGATTTTGTGCGGCGCGTTTAAATACAACGGACTCGTGTCATCGAAGCACAGAATATCTTCATAGCTGTGCGTACCTAGTCGACCACGCACAAAGACGCGTTTCCTTGCTGAGAGCGCAGCTCTTCTATTAAGAAATCGAACTTGATCTTGCCCCAGATATAGGGAATCATCATGCAACGGCGCATTTGAGTGCAGACTCAAGAGGAACTGAAAAAGTGGCTGGCTCAGCAGTGCACGGCCGGACATTTAGGCTACATTCACAGGACGTACGCGATCATGGACGTATGAAATATGTCGTGATTCTGATGCCTACACACCCAACATTCGCATGAAGTGGGAAAATTCACACTGCAACTCAGAATTTCCACCTACCCCTTTGCTCCTTGACTATCCCAACTATGGTTTGGGCCTCTATTGTTTCATCAACCACTCGGCGTGGACCAAAGGGGAAGGAGGCGTGGGAATGAATAACGTAGTACGCGATTTGCACACGCGAATCACCATTTCATCAGTCCTCCGAATACAGCTTTATCTGTGAAATAAACGCCCTCTACATGATACCAGATTTCCCTTCGTATGGACTGTGTGCGCCCATCGGATCATTTCAAAGCTGCCCAACTTCTGTTTCTAACTGTGCCTCAGTATGCAGGAAAAAATGCAGTATCGAAGATTACAAGAAAATGAAAGACATTCATGGAGAATAAATATAGGCCTCCATATTTACAGCGTAAAGTAGTGAGAGCACCTATAGTTAAGTGTGCAAATATTGCAACACTGAAATGGTCAAAGATAGAGTGAAGATGCCTTATGACCTAATTTAATAGTGACTAGCATCATGTAGAGTTCAAGATGTCAATTCTTGAAGGCGAGAAGGAATAAAAACATCTCAGGAGGCACTCCCTTTACTGTGTCCTGGATGCCATGAGCAAAAAAGGCTAAGGCAGAAGACGTAACGCACAATCATGTTCATTCTGTAGGGTACATTGAAATCATCATGTAATAGAGCAGGGGCTTCAACACTCTGCTTGCAGGCCACACAAGCATGTCGTTGCCAAACTTCTTTAATAAGTATGTTAGTGGCATTATTGGTCTAGAGTATTGTTTTCATGAGGCATCCATGTGATGACTGTATTCTGAAACATTACTATGAAACAAATTCTATACAGTAGAATCAGCATCCAGATACAACCATTCTGGATATCAGCGTCAATAAGCTGTTGTAACCCTGACACTGAATCAATTATAGAAATGATCCGTATATGTATTATGCAGTGATGCTATTGGCTTAGGTTGTTTGGAAGAGGCGAAAATTCATAATGGAGCAGCTAAACTGGATTTTGGAGCAGCTGTCACTTGAAGAACTTTTAAAATATCGTAACTGGGTATGGTACCTACAGGACCAGAGTAGCGCCACTGTTTTCCAACGCCGCCCGTGCCACCAGCAACCATGCATTGCGAGGAAACTGACACTCAGGCCAATTTTGTGTGTTCCGACGCCGCCGCGGCATTGGCGGGAATCATCGCCAGGCAAGTTCAAAGCGAACACGGCTTGTCCTTGTGCATTTTCTGAACGCGGTTCATGGATGCGTGCGGGTGACTGTGCATCAGCTCTTTGCGCACACCACGTCTGCAGTTCTACCTTCGCAGCCATTGGAATGTTACAAAGACTGGGTAAACTGGTAAAATGCGTTCTTTTTTTATTATGTGGGGATTAGCGTCTCAAAACCACCATATGATTATGAGAGACGCCGTAGTGAAGAGTTCCGGAAATTTCGACCACTTGGGGTTCTTGACGTGCGCCCAAATCTGAGAACTCGTACCTACAGCAATTTTGCCTCCATCGAAAATGCAGCCGCCGCAGCCAGGGCTCGATGCCGCGACCTGCGGGTCAGCAGCCGAGTACCTCAGCCACTAGACCACCACGGCGGGGCTAAAAGACGTTCAGCCAGTTTCACCTAGCCGCTTAGTGCTCCTTCATTTGTAGTGTACATGCTAAAAGAGAACTGCACTGTTCTTTGTTGAGTAATATTATCTGTTCAAGTGGAGCCTGATTACCTATCTTCGTGAAAAGAAAACATATTTATTCACCACTGACGTAGCTAAAGGGTGCGATTGTTGAATTCACTAAATTTTAGAGCAAAAGCTTTTGGGATCACATGAGCCGATTCGGGTACCGTAGATGTTCGCTGCCGCTGGTAACCATGACCACGCGCGAAATAAAAGAAAGAATAACCTAAGTAAAGAACACTCACGTGTCGTATTTGGGAATCAAACCCGAGCCTTTTGCGTGGTACTCCAGTATTCTACCACAAAGCTACGCCAACACTAGGAGCTGAACTCAAAAATTATTTTATGTAGGCTGCACATCGAGTAAGAATTTGCGTTTACATGTAAAGTGAATCATTTAATACAGTGAGGTATCAAACATGTGTCACACAGCGCGTATTGTGCAAAGAGTGCGCCGTCAGGCTCTTACGCACTTCAAAAGCCTCAGGCATAACTCTTCATTGAGTTACATTCACCGAAGCTAATCGCGTGATTTCATGTACAGATAAGATGAAAGAATGTCGCCTCTCACCAGCGTAACGTGAATACTGAATGTTCCCGCTCATTACCCGGTCAGAAAATTTCAAAATTTACGAATTGTAAATGTCACAAACAAAAGAAGTTCATAATGTTCGCTTAGCACTTTTCGCTACGCGCTGAGCAAGACCATCACTTCTTTTTTTTTTAATCTGAAGCATTTCTTAGTGAACTTCAGAGACATTGAGCGTATCTATCTATCTATCGATCTATCTATCTATCTATCTATCTATCTATCTGTTAAATGCGAAGCAGTTCGTAGTGAACTTCGGCGACATTGAGCGTGTCTATCTAGCTATCTAGCCACATACATTCCGGTAATTTCGTTGTCACCCCCTTAACTTGGCGTGAACCAAAATTAGCATTGCAGAGTAGAATGGTTTGACGAATATGACGCACTGGTCAAAACATGAATGTCCCAATCCCGTCACGTACGTCGTCAAACACGTCCCGCCAAACAGTGGCACATACCCATGGGCGGGTACATGGCACTGGTATGCGGGTATGCGCCGCAGGTGATTGACATTTAGTATTTACCCAGGAACGACGAGAACCGACATGGGCAATTTTAACACTCGAGCGTTAAGAAATACACAATATTGGTAGCGTCGTCCCGACGAATGCAAAGAATAAATGTTGGGGTCCCAGCTGGCATTGAACCCAAGCATTCTGCGTGGCATTGCAACATTTTACAACATAGCTACGCCAGGTCTCGGAACTATATTTCAAATACACGCCAATCTTCCTGAAACGTCAACAGAGGTTGCAGTGCTGCCTACCCCTTTTTATAAACATTACTTATCTACTCCTTTGATACGGCGCTCACGTCGGTTTTGCGTCAATTGTGGTTAGTGGTCATGCACTCAAGTTGATTTATGTAGCATTGTTCAGGGCCAGCATCCACGCGAGCATCAGCGCTCCATATCAGCTTCAGGTGTTAATTATACGCACGCTCCAGTTGACATCGTTGCGCAAGTGCAAACAACGGGTTATATAAACATCTACAACTCTTCAATATATGTCTGTGCGTGCAACATATGTACGTATATTTAGTGTCATTTCCATTTCATGATATTGTGCTTAAAAAATTGCAACATGGTCACCTTTCATCTGCACGCTTTGCATAACGTCGATTCTCAGCTACGTGAGCTCTGCCAGTTTTTTTGCCACGTTATTTAGTCAGCTGTTACGTTTGCACAGCTGCAGCATTTGCACAGCTTCACATCATGCGCCAGCAGTTGATTTCAGGAGTGATTGCTTGCTAGAGAGTGCTTACGATCTGTCGCCATGTCTATGCGAAAAGGAGATTGCTCTCAGAGATGAGCAGTTGTTTAAAGTACTGTATGAGCATAAACTAAAATGTACAAACACAAAAAGGTACACTGGAAGCTTAAAGCTTACTTTTTTTAGAATTGAGCATCTTCGATCTGTAAGAACTCATCTCATAACTCTGTTTCTTTAGCATACATGTTCGCTTGCATACTCAGTACACAGACGTCTACTTGTGAAGAGAGCTTCTAGCTGAATCAATTGTGAAACTTTACTATAACGAGAAGCGTATGACGAGAAGCGTCTTTGTGTGCCGGGGTTTTTTGGCGAGCAGCATCGTGAAGACATCATCGTCGATGCCTTTCATGATGTTTCGGATCTTGTCAAACTCAGACATGGTGTGATTACATTTGTTGCATAGGTCCAGGACGTCTTCAATATAGCTGGTGAATGACTCACCAGACTCCTGAGCACGTTCACATAAGCGCTGCTCGGCTTGCAGCTTGCGATCAGCAGGGCGGCCGAAGACGTTGATGATTGCGGTCTTAAAATCGGACCAGGTGGCAAAATCGGATGCGTGGCAACACCCGTAAGGTAGAATACCAAGTTGGTCAGCTTGCCGTTCTCGTCCCATTTGTTGGGGACGCTCACGCGCTCGTAAATGGCGAGCCAGTCCTCCACGTCAGTGCCATCAGCGCCAGTAAAGATGGGTGGATCTCGGATCCTGGGGACACCGGGACAAGGGGGTGGCATTGGAGGAGGCGTTTGCTGAGAAGCGTCACGAAACATAGTAGATGACAGGGTGCGTGATCGTAGCTCCAAAGGCATAGACGGGAATCGCAGCACTCTCCACCAAATTGTTAAGGCATTTATTAGCCGGCAACGAGCGAGAATATACAATAGCGACAGTCGCGGCCAAGCACGGGCTCTCAGTGCGAGCGGCGTCCTTGTTGGGTAGCCCCACTAGAAGGTACTCAAGAGTTCGACCCATTTGAGAGTTCGGAGACTTCGCTACAATATATATATATATACATATATATATATATATATATATATATATATATATATATATATATATTTTAGGAATGAAGATCGATGGTCCGGTGTAATAGATGATTGAAGAGAAGGACGCACGTACGAAATGTGGATTTATTAACGTTTCGGCTGGTGGACCAGCCTTCGTCAGAATGAATGCAGTATGTTACAGGCACTTAATATATAGGTAGGCGGATGTATACACAGGAACAGTGCACCACTGCCAGATGCTATGCGCAATGAAAGCAAGGTACATGCGCATGGTGGACACAACAACGCACTGTGACTCACAATCACAAAAACAAAGATATCGCGTAAAAAAATAATAATAATCGCGTCACTGGCCAGTGAGATACCACGAGGCACAGAACATATAAGAAATATTGGCAATGCGCCGAGCGTACATAGCACAAGATTGACTCTACAAAATAATAATAATAACGATACATAAAGCACTTTTACGAAGGATTAAACATCCATTCACACACACACGAACGAGATAAGTCTGTCTCCGCATGAGGCCGAGCACGCACTGTATTCTACGCTATTATGCTAGCCAGTTTGCCCGCGTTTTCGTTTAAACCCCTAGAAGCCGTTCCGAACTTATGAATTAGAAATGATTCGCGTATCTCACGCTTATAATGCGACGTGAATCCCGCCTCCAATACAGTTGCCCTAAATGATTCGAAACTATGTCCGGTAGTGGCGACGTGCCTTGAAATCGGCAGATGAGGCATGGAGTGCACATGGGCCTTGTGATTGTTGAAACGGTAGCGAAATGAATTTTCAGTATGACCGATATACTGCAAGTGACAAAAGGAGCACTCAAGCAGATAAACCGCATTATCTGTGTCACAGGTGAAATCGCCACGAATTTTTAAAGTGAAATTGTTTGCGGAGCTTTTAGCCACAGCGGTGGTTGTCATCTGTTTGCATAACTTGCATCGAGGTTTGCGGCATGGATGGCAACCAGCGTGTGAAATGTAATTGTTAGTCCGTACTTTGGAGGACGTGAGGATGTCCTGCAAGTTCCTACAGCGACGATACACGGCGCGGGGTGGCTCTGAAAAAACTTCTTTTAGGTGGTCGCTTTGCGTCAATATGTTGTGATGTTTCCTAAGAATGGCTGCTACATTGGGTGCGGAAGCGCTATGCGTGAGTACTAGGTTAGCATTATTGAGGCTATGGGAATGTTTCTCTGCATTGATCAGTGTTTTTCGGTCAAGCATATCAGCACGTGCCACTGCGTCATCAATCATCTGTGCCGGGTATTTCTGCTTTAGAAGAGAAACACGCAGTTTATCACAACTAGCGATGAAGTCTGCTTGCTCGGAGCAAAGGCGTTTAAAACGAACAGCTTGGCTATATGGTATGCTGGATTTACAATGTTTAGCGTGACTACTGTTGAAATGTAGGTATTGTTGTCGGTCAGTAGGCTTTTGATAAAGCTTGGTGATTAGGTTGCCGTTTATTAGGCTAATAGATACGTCTAAGAAGTTTATGGTTTCAGTCGAGTAGACGTGCGTAAAAGAGATGGATGGGTGAACGTTATTGAAATCTGATATGAATGAGAGAAGGTGCGATTCACCATGAGGCCAAATAAAGAAAATATCGTCAATGAATCTTTTATAGCATAGCGGTTTTAATTGGCGACTGCGTAAAAACTCCTCTTCAAGCTTCCCCATAAAAATGTTGGCATAATTTGGCCCAATCTTAGTCCCCATCGAAGTGCCGCTGACCTGTACATAATGCACTTCATTGAATATAAAATTGTTCATGTGGAGAATCATTTCAAGTAACACCGCAATGGTAGTGCTGTTTACTGGCTTATCATCGGAACATTTCTCATACGCTTCTACAACCGCGAAGATGCCATCCGAGTGAGGGATGTTTGTGTAGAGTGACGATACGTCCAGCGTTACCAGAAAGGAACCATTAGGCACGGTAATGTCGTTAACTACCGACAAAAAGTGGTTCGTGTCCCTCAAGAAAGACTGATACGTGGCGGGAAGGTGACGAATCAACGAGTCCACATAACAAGACAAGTCTTCTGTCACCGTACCGTTTGCAGAGACTATGGGGCGGCCTGGGTTGTTCGGCTTATGAATTTTTGGCAGCATGTAAAATCGGCCAGCAGACGGACTTAGCGGGACTAGTGTTGTGGCTGCCTTATCACATATTTTTTTATCTCGCCAGAGTGCATATATCTTTTGTTTTAGAGTTTCTTTGAAGTCCATTGTGGGGTCTGCATCAAGTCGTTTGTAAAATGAAGTGTCATTGAGCTGCCGAAGAGCCTCCTTAATATAGTCTGCTGTGTTCATAACCACAATGGCACCACCCTTGTCGGCTGGCTTAATAGTGATGTCGTCGCGCTTCCTTAATAATTCGATCGCTTTCAGTTCTCCGTCGCGCAGATTTCGACGGAACGAAGTTTTCTGCCTATATGCTTGAATTATATCGCGCTGAACAGCATCAATATATAGATCAAGGTATTTATCGCGTTGTAATGGTGGTGTCCAACGTTTAGCTGACGGCAGCACCCCGGAAGCATGGCTACTGTTATTTCTATCGTGAAAGAACTCCCTCAATCTCAGGTTGCGTGCGAAATTATCTAAGTCACTGAGTAGCTGGAATTCATCGCAATGACCCGTTGCGGGGCAAAACTTCAAACCACGCGATAATACAGACATTTCATCTTTGGACAGACTACAGTTCG
Source organism: Rhipicephalus annulatus (assembly GCA_013436015.1). NCBI lineage: Eukaryota > Metazoa > Arthropoda > Arachnida > Ixodida > Ixodidae > Rhipicephalus > Rhipicephalus annulatus. The sequence goes on along the minus strand of WOVY01002647.1, from coordinate 4,483 downwards.
ATATGTTGACTACGTTTGAAACATCATCTGAACGGGGTGTATTTTCGAAACGGGACGGCGCCGTACTTAAATTTTTAAGGAGTTGCGCGGGTGTGCAATGAGACATCACGCCGTCCCTGAGTAACTTCTTACATTTGACAGCACATATTTCATTGCGTTTCTTTTCCTCGAATATGCACAGCGATTTAACCTCCAGAGTACTAAGCGGGGTTTGATTACACATATTCCTCTCTTCGTTCATCAGAGATTTCAAAGCCGAGCGGTAATGATTGACAGTAATACGCAGAAGTTCTAGCGAAGACTTCTGTAGGGTGTCTTGCCACCTTTTTGCGTTATTATTTGACAATTGAGAAGTGGCAGGGCGTAGGAAAAGGTTCAGACCTTTTGGTGCAATAGAAGCAGCGAGGTAAGTTTCTAAAGTGGCAGTGTGTAGCTCGTAACGAACTCGTTTTTCCACTGCCCTTCTCATCTTTTGAAATCCCTTGGAACAAAGGTGCGAGGTAAAGTTCTCATTGGCATGCGTCGAAGCTAGTCAATTCTTCGAATTACTTTTTACAGCATCGGAAATTTTTTTTCGAAGTGGATACCTTGGGTGAGCAGTAGGACCAACTGCTTTCGTAGTGGGTCCTGCTTGAGTAGTGGCGATGTCTTCTGTAGCAGTTGATGCCGCGGCGCCAGTAAAGCGTCCCTCACTTTGTTGCAAAGAATGGCCACGGCGGGACAGGATGACGGAAGAACTTGCAGTGGAACCACTCACGCGAGGGGCTGTATCCGCTGTGTGTCGTGATGTGTCGTAGGTCGGGTAGTGTTCCTTACCCCTCTGCGAAGGACAATGGCCAGCGGGTGGCTGGCATTCGGGGGTGGGATTGTTTCGGATCGCTCTCGAAGTGCACCCACCATCATCAGTACGATCACCACGATTCCTGTTTTTGCCCGTTGGTTTCTTTAGCAGGGGCACGGCTGTGGACGGCTCAGGACCTACCCCTCTAGTAGACGGCGTATGGTGCTGTATAGCTGGGGCACAATCTTGCCAAGATGCAGTGGTTGCTTGACTCGGAGACTCGAAGCACAGTTGTCGGATATGACATGCCACGAGAGCAACGCCTTCAAAGCTGAGATGTACGCCATCCGCTGCTAGGACTCGTGCGGGGGGAAAACATTCGAGTGCATGGTCCAGAAGGTGCGCCGTACTGGAACGTCTGCAATAACGGCGTAAGAGACTGTTGAAAAGGCTGGCTTCACGGTTGAACCGGTGAATAAACCTTTGATTCTTGTATCCACGGCGGCGGTTGGCAGCCCTCGGCAAAATAAGTGTGGCGTAAATATTCCGTATACCTTGATACTCCTTTTGGATGCAGGTAAGCATGTGAATGTAGTTTTCGAAGACGGCACGTGCATTGTTCTTCGTTAAGTCATTGGTGCCAATGTGCACAATCAACGTAGACGTCGTTGAAGGGACAAAATCGATCAGCAAAGGCATGTCAGCTATAACAGCGCCATTATGTGAAACAAAAGCTGGCGTGCCTGCCAATAGAGGGTCAAAGTGCTGGAACAAATATTTGGTTTGCGAGTCACCCACGACGACAGTGGAAGGTGGTGCCTTTGGGAATTTCCATGAAATATACTTCGACGTGGTCCTCCGGGAATCCATAGTTGTATAATATTTTAGGAATGAAGATCGATGGTCCGGTGTAATAGATGATTGAAGAGAAGGACGCACGTACGAAATGTGGATTTATTAACGTTTCGGCTGGTGGACCAGCCTTCGTCAGAATGAATGCAGTATGTTACAGGCACTTAATATATAGGTAGGCGGATGTATACACAGGAACAGTGCACCACTGCCAGATGCTATGCGCAATGAAAGCAAGGTACATGCGCATGGTGGACACAACAACGCACTGTGACTCACAATCACAAAAACAAAGATATCGCGTAAAAAAATAATAATAATCGCGTCACTGGCCAGTGAGATACCACGAGGCACAGAACATATAAGAAATATTGGCAATGCGCCGAGCGTACATAGCACAAGATTGACTCTACAAAATAATAATAATAACGATACATAAAGCACTTTTACGAAGGATTAAACATCCATTCACACACACACGAACGAGATAAGTCTGTCTCCGCATGAGGCCGAGCACGCACTGTATTCTACGCTATTATGCTAGCCAGTTTGCCCGCGTTTTCGTTTAAACCCCTAGAAGCCGTTCCGAACTTATGAATTAGAAATGATTCGCGTATCTCACGCTTATAATGCGACGTGAATCCCGCCTCCAATACAGTTGCCCTAAATGATTCGAAACTATGTCCGGTAGTGGCGACGTGCCTTGAAATCGGCAGATGAGGCATGGAGTGCACATGGGCCTTGTGATTGTTGAAACGGTAGCGAAATGAATTTTCAGTATGACCGATATACTGCAAGTGACAAAAGGAGCACTCAAGCAGATAAACCGCATTATCTGTGTCACAGGTGAAATCGCCACGAATTTTTAAAGTGAAATTGTTTGCGGAGCTTTTAGCCACAGCGGTGGTTGTCATCTGTTTGCATAACTTGCATCGAGGTTTGCGGCATGGATGGCAACCAGCGTGTGAAATGTAATTGTTAGTCCGTACTTTGGAGGACGTGAGGATGTCCTGCAAGTTCCTACAGCGACGATACACGGCGCGGGGTGGCTCTGAAAAAACTTCTTTTAGGTGGTCGCTTTGCGTCAATATGTTGTGATGTTTCCTAAGAATGGCTGCTACATTGGGTGCGGAAGCGCTATGCGTGAGTACTAGGTTAGCATTATTGAGGCTATGGTAATGTTTCTCTGCATTGATCAGTGTTTTTCGGTCAAGCATATCAGCACGTGCCACTGCGTCATCAATCATCTGTGCCGGGTATTTCTGCTTTAGAAGAGAAACACGCAGTTTATCACAACTAGCGATGAAGTCTGCTTGCTCGGAGCAAAGGCGTTTAAAACGAACAGCTTGGCTATATGGTATGCTGGATTTACAATGTTTAGCGTGGACTACTGTTGAAATGTAGGTATTGTTGTCGGTCAGTAGGCTTTTGATAAAGCTTGGTGATTAGGTTGCCGTTTATTAGGCTAATAGATACGTCTAAGAAGTTTATGGTTTCAGTCGAGTAGACGTGCGTAAAAGAGATGGATGGGTGAACGTTATTGAAATCTGATATGAATGAGAGAAGGTGCGATTCACCATGAGGCCAAATAAAGAAAATATCGTCAATGAATCTTTTATAGCATAGCGGTTTTAATTGGCGACTGCGTAAAAACTCCTCTTCAAGCTTCCCCATAAAAATGTTGGCATAATTTGGCCCAATCTTAGTCCCCATCGAAGTGCCGCTGACCTGTACATAATGCACTTCATTGAATATAAAATTGTTCATGTGGAGAATCATTTCAAGTAACACCGCAATGGTAGTGCTGTTTACTGGCTTATCATCGGAACATTTCTCATACGCTTCTACAACCGCGAAGATGCCATCCGAGTGAGGGATGTTTGTGTAGAGTGACGATACGTCCAGCGTTACCAGAAAGGAACCATTAGGCACGGTAATGTCGTTAACTACCGACAAAAAGTGGTTCGTGTCCCTCAAGAAAGACTGATACGTGGCGGGAAGGTGACGAATCAACGAGTCCACATAACAAGACAAGTCTTCTGTCACCGTACCGTTTGCAGAGACTATGGGGCGGCCTGGTTGTTCGGCTTATGAATTTTTGGCAGCATGTAAAATCGGCCAGCAGACGGACTTAGCGGGACTAGTGTTGTGGCTGCCTTATCACATATTTTTTTATCTCGCCAGAGTGCATATATCTTTTGTTTTAGAGTTTCTTTGAAGTCCATTGTGGGGTCTGCATCAAGTCGTTTGTAAAATGAAGTGTCATTGAGCTGCCGAAGAGCCTCCTTAATATAGTCTGCTGTGTTCATAACCACAATGGCACCACCCTTGTCGGCTGGCTTAATAGTGATGTCGGTCGCGCTTCCTTAATAATTCGATCGCTTTCAGTTCTCCGTCGCGCAGATTTCGACGGAACGAAGTTTTCTGCCTATATGCTTGAATTATATCGCGCTGAACAGCATCAATATATAGATCAAGGTATTTATCGCGTTGTAATGGTGGTGTCCAACGTTTAGCTGACGGCAGCACCCCGGAAGCATGGCTACTGTTATTTCTATCGTGAAAGAACTCCCTCAATCTCAGGTTGCGTGCGAAATTATCTAAGTCACTGAGTAGCTGGAATTCATCGCAATGACCCGTTGCGGGCAAAACTTCAAACCACGCGATAATACAGACATTTCATCTTTGGACAGACTACAGTTCGATATGTTGTACTACGTTTGAAAATCATCTGAACGGGGTGTATTTTCGAACGGGACGGCGCCGTACTTAAATTTTTAAGGAGTTGCGCGGGTGTGCAATGAGACATCACGCCGTCCCTGAGTAACTTCTTACATTTGACAGCACATA